>CM068587.1:34487315-34554815 GCA_035048485.1 Pteria penguin | reverse complement strand
CATAATGAGCAATAATTACCAAACTGACCAAATAGCATCCCATTATTTGATATGATGATCTGACATAGCTTTCATATTAGAAATAAATATATGTGAAATATTTATCCAATAATTAAGAAATAACTTTTCTATGACACGACACACACACATATACCTACACACATTCACACACCCTCACTCACAAACACCCCTAATTACACTCATATATTACAGAGCATCGATATTTTTGTAACTAGGTGACTAGTTATTTAGATTACAAACGTTAGATTCATTACTAAAATTTGACTGGAATTATACACAGCAGTTATTGTTAACCAACAAGAGGGAGTTACCATTTAGTTTAGGATCCGAGCTTCCTCTCATTGCCTTTGTTTGTCTTAGTGTTACTGCTTGCTATGCATATCGTGTTGTGATAATGGTATAGGTTCTAAATCCAGTTAAACACTGAAGAGTATTTAGCAATTATGTTAATATCAAGATCTACAGGCCAACAGAATTACGAAAATAATATGCATTCAGCTCCAACATTAGATGGCGGTTTCAAAAGATACGCATTCACTTCTGTTTTCTAAACTTTTGTGATAATGACATAGGGATAATACAAATGAATTGTTTTTACAGGTGTAAAACAGTGGATATAAACTTTCTGCTTTTTCTCCGATTAAGCAAACATCACAAGAATTCAAAGAACGAAAGTGACCGAAACCGTATTGCTGTGACACTGACAACAATCTTCCATGATAAAAATTTATGTACATTTGAAACAACAACTACGTATGTCTGAAAGAATAGTAAAAGTATGAATATATAAGAGACACCCGTCATGAATGCCCAGACAAACAGACGAGTTCAACATTACAAACATCACCGAGTTATGTTTAACAATTTACTGTTTACTGTACTTTTATCAGTTTTAATAAGTTTGTAGGAGAAAATTCTATATGTTTAACTTAAGCTGAAATCATAATGGACAATGTCATATAAAATGAAATCGAATGTCTAATTCTACAATGTATGACCTCTAAATAAAGCATAAGTTTAAAAAGAAAATATTTACACAAGTTTATAGATAGTAGGACACCTCATTTAGAACGAGCAAATTCTAAAAAGACATTTTTCATATTACAAACACATTTTAAAATTTCGCATGAAGTCTTTATGTCCTTTCGATATGCTTTGATGATTTGGAGTCCACCCCAGGCCAAATTTATAATCAACGACAAAACGTGATATTACCATAAGATGGATACTGAAATTAGCTCGCACAAAACAGATCCATTTCAATTTGTTTATTTAACTTGGGTATGGATTATCAGTCATCAGTACAACCAACCACCTATAATTCTCATAATCACATGACTCATCTTATAGTTATCCATTACTACGTCAAAACATTTGAACCATGAACTATGAATATAAGTGCTTGTTGTCAGATTGCAACCTTAATTTCAAAATGAATTTCGTCGGGACGATTCTGTTCGCTGTCTTAGGAGGAGTTGCAGCATCGGAGTTTTATTCGGTAAAATAATGTATTAATTTTAGTAACTTTATTTAGTATCTTGATTTCGATAAAGAAAAAAAAAAATGTAAAATTTTATTCTAATTTAGGGACTACATATTATTTTCATCATGATAAATATAAAGTTTAATTGCATTCATTCAAATAAAGCATGGATCTAGGTGTTTTTTACTTTAAAAAGTAGCTGCTATCAGACAGGTCGAATCAATTAATTTTTGGTGATAGTTTAATACATGTGATTGGCTTGTCAATGTAATATGCGAAGGTTTCTTTTGCAATGTGATTGTGGCATTCATATTTGTTTTTGTCATGGAAAATATTCATAGCGCCTTGGCATCTAGACGTGAGATAAAATGCCAAAAAGTAAGCGACTCCTGCTTGGCCTGTCACAACCGCTATGATAATACAGCGTTCGGGCAAACTTCTTCTATTTTTTTGTTTTGGAGTGCTACATTGGTCTACTGTTCTAAGATTGACTTTGATGCCCCCCCCCCATTTATTTTAAAGTTTTAAACCATTTACTGTCGTTTCAGAATTTTTTTTTTGAAAAGTTAAAATTTTTCGTAGTAAATCCACTTCATTTAGAGGATTATTACCTGTGCGAAATTCTATATATTCTATATGGTTTCTCGCGACAAGTTTCTCGTGAATTTCTTTAATTTGAGAAAAGAGACTTACAGTGTTATACACAATAAAAACAAAGTATTAACCTAGAATGAAAAATTAACTACAACAACTCTAACTTATTATAAAACAATTATAAGATATATATTCACATATCTATCAAAATGATTCAGAAGTTGCTAAAGAAAATTCCATAAGTTCTCAATCCTTTAGAATATTTTGAGGTTTATGTAAACATATAAGGAACCTTTATCGTCCTATTTATTCCATTTATAGATAAACCCTCCTCTAAGGACAATACCGAACGGTAACCCAGTACAACGATGGCGGGCACTGCGAACTAAACGACAAACATTCACAGTGGATCAACAGTTCAAAGATGCTGCTGTTAATGCTCATAACAATGCACGCCAGAGTGTAAACCCAGCAGCAACCAACATGCATGTTGCCGTGAGTCTAATTACCATTTCGTTTGAGCAATTATTTTTTACATTCATGGTTATACATTTCATTATGGTACTTGATTGAAATAGGCTTTACCGCTTTAATACCTAAGGACATGTTAAGAGGAGGCAATGTCTGTATTTTGACATCAAGTACTCTTGACTAACGTAATGATAAAAATCTACATGTAGTGCATTGAATTTTAATGTTAGGGTTGCATCTAAACATGTTAAAAATTTCTAACCAAATAAGAAATTGGAAGTCATCCTTAAAAGTAAAGCAAATTTCTGTAAAAAGTTCATATCTAAATACCGGTTGAGAAGGTTGCCAAACATTACATGAAAATAAGATCGCTTGTCTTATGAATAGATATATGGATCAACGATTATGAACGTAACGGACGAGTAAATACAAGTAGTACGGTTAATTTGTGGCTTTAATAGACCTTTTTCCAATTTTAGATAATGTAAGGGGTGTTATACCGGACAAAGTACTTTTTGCCGGAATTATCACTATGAGGTTAACGCTTGGAATGTGACGTCACAGTAATTTGACGCAAATCTAAGCGGCTTTTGGTATTTGTCCGGTATTGCCCCTTATATTATGTTAAATTGGCAAACCGCTTATAATACCTGTTCTGGAAATTTGTCTATTCAACAGACGCGCATGTTGTATTATACACAAATGACATGAAAATTTCCATATATGCAAAGAAAAAATATTTGGGAACAGTGTTCTGAAATGTTCTCATCAATAATGTTTAGATGTTCAAAATTCATTCGGCAGATAAATTGTATTGTCGTGTTTATATCGTCAAATTCCACTACACAATGTGCAATAATAACAATCTATGTCATTAAGAAGAAAATGCTGTATCGAAAGTCAGGAAAAATTAATAACCTTGTGGTCTTCAAAAATTGTTTAAAAAAATTATTTCAAAGTTTCAGATTTATGATTTAATTTCCCCAGGAGATCGATCCTGAAAGAACGTATGGAAATCGTCGTTGGTTGAAGTGTGGATTTTAAGGGCCTTCAAGGCATATATATTTAGCGGAATTTTACCATTGTATGTCCATTCCACTTAATTTTTTCTGAACTAGCTCTCCTTCCAGGAATAGCTTAAATCCTGGTTTTTGGGGGTTAATTCCCGCAACTTCGGGCTATTTATTTCTTTCAAATATGCAGTCTTTATGCTACGAAGATTGCTTGCCGAAATACTACATTTTAGATCTTTATTGAATTGTTTTACCGCTTTCGAATTTCCATGCTCAGCCGCGTTTTTTTTTTCTAATTTCGCGTCTCTGTGCCCTCTCTTTCCACTGCCGTGTCTCTTACGCTTTTCCCTCATCATCCTTAGTATTTGGTACTACATTGATAAACTCTTTCACTATGGTGAATTCAGGCCCCTCACATTCATCTTTTTCCTTTGATTTGCTCTGGAGGTATCTCAATATCGACTTTTTCATAGTTACTTCTAAGTGAAATGGACGATAGAAACAAAGCTATCTGAGTATGTTATTAATAAGAACTACTCAGTACCCGGTATTGTTCTTTTTGACATTCTATTCTGAATTGAACATGTACTCATTACATTCACTCAGGCATTAAAATCAGTGAAGCAAAGTACGATAACGGAAATTTTGCAGCTGAACACGCCAATAAGAATAATTACATATTGTGATTATACTTAGGTATGGAATGAAGATTTGGCCACGACAGCGCAAAATTACGCCGATCAATGCAATTTTGCACATAACGATGACCGCACTACTCAGACTCAAAACAAGGTGTGGAATCCAGAATATGTCGGAGAAAATCTTTACATTAGTTCCTATGGTGAGTAACTGTAATAAAAAGAAAGAAAGAAATAGACATGCATATCTCTCGTAATACTTTAGCATCTGCCAAATCATTCGGATAGATTTCTTATTATTTAAAACATTTAATGAAAAATATACGTTTTACACAGATCCATAACATGGAATGAATAACTGAGGTGTGGGGCTCTATATTATATCATTTTGTTGAAGAATGCGATAATCTGTTATGGCAGCTTCAGTGACTATAAGATAAAAGAACAAATTTAAATTAGAATATTTTAAATTTTTGGTGTCAGTCCTGTATTCAAGAACTTTAATGTGTAATATTAATACAGAAAGCACCATTGTTGTTACAGAATATCATTCCATTGTTGACATTTGTATTTCATACAATATGTCATTTAGAAAATGAACAATATTTTACGTGATGTTCTTTTTTTACTGGAATTTTACATAAAAAATTATTGCATGTACATGTACACTATTATTTCGCTGAAGATAAAATATTTTCAGACCTCACACAAAATTCTTGTTGCTTTGTTTTCTCTGGGCCCCGGACCGATACCAGTTGTCCGCTCGGATTTCTTTTATTATTTTTATACACCCGTCGAAACACGTTTTAAAGACGTATTATGGTATGTTCATGTCCGTCTGTCCGTTACTTTAGTAAATGTCAGCTGAACCTCATACAGGATGCTTAAATATTGTAGGTAAATTCGCCTTTCGATTTTGAGCAACTTCTGTTTTGGCTTTCCGGATTTACGGGACTTTATAGCTATGATAGAATGCTATGGAACGCAATATCTTGAACTGACACAGAATGCATAAATAGAGAAGCGGAAGCTGCTTTTCGATTTTGAGCAAATTCTGTTATGTCGTTATAGAGTTATGGGACTTTATCTTTACTTTTCTTTTTACATTTTTGTTCATGAAACTCATACAGAATGCTTTAATATAGTGTAGGGGAAGGCGCCTTTGAATTTTGAGCAAATTCTGTTTCGTCGTTATAAAGTTATGGGACTTAGATTTTATTTTCACAGTGATAAGATGCTATGGAACGCAATAACTTTAGCAAACGCCATTTCATTTCTCTTTCAATAAGATATATATCTTTGTATAAGGTTTTTATATTTCACATATGAGTCCTTATGTCAAGGACTTTTATTGGTACCCAAAGATTTTACCTTATGACCTTGTCTTTGTAGTATGAGTACTTTTTAATATGATACACTGTACATGACTGTTGAATCATAAGAAGCTGACTTCATATTTGGTTTGCATACTCATCTATAATAACACTTTTAAATGATCCCTAGCTATGTGACCTTGGTCGAGACCTTTATACATAAAATAGCTTTCCATATTTTGTTGCTAATGGAGGCAATTGTATGATATTTATTATTTCATTTCTCTTCGAATTCAGTGTGCTCATTTCATTATATATACAAGATTTGAGTATGTTATTCAAGATTAAAGAAGTATATACTCTTTTCAGACTACACCGCCATAGAACATATGACAGAGTCTGTGAGGCTCTGGGACGCCGAAAAAGAAAACTATACATACAGCAGTAGAGCATGTTCAAGTACTAACCCTGGATGTGGTCATTACACACAGGTAACAAAGTGGTCATTACACACAGGTAACAAAGTTTTGAAATGAAAAGAGGATGGTAGCATCCCTGGCGTACTATCATTTCTAATTCTTTTTTTTTTCTATAATAAACCGGAAAAAAATTAACAGACTGTCTAAATGGACTCGGAACTAATTGTATGCAAGAAATATTAAAAGGTGGGTGAATCCAATAAATGTTATTTTTTTGGTTTGTTTTCATAATTATTTTTTGACGGTTTTGCCTTACTTAAGTACCAATTATGAAGAGAATTACTGACATTGTTATTGTTGTTGTTGAACATTGTGCATTGCATAGAAATTTATACCTTTGAGACCAGACACTTGACCTCGGTTTTCACTGTCTCATCCGATAGACGTGCCGCCGGTTTGCTCTTGGCGGGAGTCAAACCCGGGATATCTAAGTCACGAGCCGATCACGTCATCCAATGAGCTCACAAATGTTTGAAAATTATTATGCTACACACATATCCTTTCGGTAATTTTTATTATCAAGTAGTTGACTCATTTGTTTGATAGTAGTAAATGTCCAGTCAGTGTTATTGAATATGGCCTGAATTAACGAACGGAGTACTATAACGTACGACAGGTGTGATCGGTCAACAGGACATGATTACTTCTTCATGTCACCAGATCCTACCTATTTATTACAGAATTCATATTTTGTCAGTTATCACTGTTGATGTGGCATACATTTTAATGTCTGTTCCTCCTTACCTTGCATTTCATTTTAATCTTAGAGTCATCAGTTTGGATTTTTGACGAATACATTATCTCTTTAAAATGTTAATATTTCAAATCCGATCTTACTGTTGAAATTTACAGGTTGTCTGGCATAATTCCGCTAACATAGGATGCGGCATTCAAAGATGCCCAAATTACTATGGCGGAAGAGGTGTGATCGTGGTTTGTAACTATGGACCAGGGTAAGATATACTTTTAACATCTCTGAAGATAAACTGACTGAAATTAGCTAATTGCTTCTCAATTTAACTCTTTATTTCCAAACATTCAATGTTTAAATCGCTAATTCTTGTTTCCATGACTTTTTTCAAGTTTCACTCACTTCATTTAACTTTACATTCTGAATGCTGTTTCCGTTTATAAGCAGATAACATTATTTGCTAGTTTAGAAAACTGAAACCAAATTAAAACCAATATAAAAGAAAAACCAACCGTTTCTTTAATAAATTGAAAAATATAACTTAAAATTGCAAGATGTGATGATTATTTTTTTACGTTTGAATCTGAAGGGGACGTCGCCAATCAGCTGGAGATAATAATTTTCCTTTAAACTTTATGTAATCTATAACTGCTAAATCATTTGATAAAATTTGATAAACCCTTAGATATCAATTGTTAAGAAATTTGAAATCAGTACATCATTTCTGTCTGGTTTGTTGGGTCAACTATATACCACATCGAAGTACATTGCTTCTGGAAAATAAAAATTTAACCGGTGTCATGTGACTGCTGCACCCATAATAATGAATTATGGTAAGCTCCTACATGTATTAAGGATCATTCAAACTTTTCTGAATCCGTTGTTATGGTGTACGTTAATGTTGTTGCGTAAAACGAGGCCATTACTATAAAATCTCTCCACTATTAAGAAGTTCTCTAGGGTAGAAGTCATACATTGGGACAAGCAAAGGTTGAAATGATCGAATGGAGCATAAAGAATTACATCTTTTTTTATTTCAGAGGCAATTACATTGGTCAACACCCATATAGCACCGACTCGTCAGGTATAAATCTTTAAATCTTTGTTTTGCGTGTTTGTATTTGCATGCAGTTAGTAAATCACTTTCGAAATTTTTTTATTCGTTTAACAATAACATCTGCGTATTCCATGATGACATTAGCAGATATACTTAAACTATACTCAAACCAAAACTCACCGGAAAGAAGCACATCCCTGAGAGTGCCTAATTAAAGCTTGTGCGATATACTAGGATATGTTCCTAGTATATCGCGCAAGCGATATACTAGGAACATAGGAACATAGTTCCTATGTTCCTGCTCAACCAGGGTTATATATGTGCTAGACTAGCAACGTCACTGAGGAAGTTCTAAGGTCGTTACGAGACTCTTATTACTCCATATGATATCTTGTTATCCAGACTTTTAAATGATATTCTGGACTGAGACCGCTTCCGAACATTTTACACAGACTTGACACCTTCTATACTAGAAAGTTACCTACTTCCATTCGTTTTTCATTTTCACTGATTTTGTATGTCCTTTGGTTTCATGATTTTTGGACATGTGATTTGGATTAATCCATCATCTTTACATTCCAAAACATCCAAGGGGCAAAACCACTTCCCATGAAGGATATGGAAGTTAAATTCTTTTTGCTAGTCAATTTCTTTTTTCAAGTTCAGCCTCCCCCACCCCATATGAATTTCTTTTCGATGAGCCTGTAATCTCAGTTCTAAAGTCAAAATCAATGATAACCACTTTCACACCGGGTGACGTATGCGTACATATGAAAGAAGATCCAAAATATACGTTCCTTCACTCTAAGTGCCACGTATAAGAAATGTCAAAGGCAAAATCGCAACACTCCATATTCAGACTGGGAGGTTTCCCCAAATCAAATGCATGTAGATCAAACCCGTTATTAAGTACAAATTACATACAGTCTCATTCACTTCGCTTTATTATCGAAGAATGGTAGCCCAACACATAGAAGTCTAAGGGTCATGTGAGAATCTAGTGTCGTCATTCTAAGAATTGAATGATAATAATGCCGCAAACCTCATCCAAGGTAGTTGACTTTCAGCTGCTAACAAATACTACTTAAACTAGTGCTGTGTCAGTTTGGCAATAACTATAACTTATAACAATGATATATATTATTCATGGGATTTTTTTTGGGGGGGGGGTGCTTTATTTTTAAATTTATTTTTTTTATTTTGATTGTCAAGTACAATGATACATTATAAGACATGGTTTAACGTATATTTGAGGTAGGATCTAAGCAAAAATATTAATTTTTCCCTTGAAAACTATGTGTCAGATGGAAGATGATACACTACAAACAATACGTTAAAACCACAAAAAATATGTTACCTTTACCGTTTTTAGTGGGGAGGTGGGCCCGTAAACCGGTAAACAATACCAATTGAATGACTATTGTCATATCAAATGACCATGCTAAGTCGGTATCATAAATGCACTATAGTGGAATATTTTTGTGATGTCCTTATGAGTTTTTTCATATCATAACATTATATACTGTATATTTTCGTGGTAACTTCTGTTATACAGCTGAATCAATAACTTTTCTCTCCTTTACATTTCAGTGACTCCATGTACAGTGAACCCATGTCTTCATGGTGGTACATGTTCTCCATCGGGAAGTTCATACAGCTGTTCATGTACATCGGAATATCAAGGAACAAATTGTCATGAACCAACTGTATGTGTATCACACAATTGCCAAAACGGTGGCACTTGCGTACCATCAGCAGATGCAACATCTTATACATGTAATTGTGCTCCTGGTTTTACTGGTTCTACATGTGGGACAGCAGTACCATGTGATTCACAGCCATGCCAAAACGGAGGGTCTTGTACTGCAAATGGTGCAACATATTCATGTAGTTGTACCGCAGCATATGTCGGTACAAACTGTGAAACCGCACGTATGTATATATTTATATACTAGTTAATCAAATTATTTATTATTTTTGATGAGATTAAAAAAAAATTAATTTCGCCATTTCAGTGTCAGGCTTCATTTACAATGTGAATATCACATTCATGATTTGACCATCAAAGATCTTAGAATATACGCCAGATGGGTGAATCTATATGCCAATAATAAGTCGAATATAAACAAAACTATGTTGGATGGTGTATCAAAGAAATGAAAATTTATAAGTATTATAATTTTCCATTTTCTGTCTACGTTTTTTCAAAACAAATAATCATTAATAATCGATACCCCGATTACTTGTAAGTTTAATGTACATATGCACATGTCTTTTTATGTGCTTTTTCATGTGTGCTCCGAATGTAAGTATCCACTTTTGTCATACAATTGAATCAACTTATCTTTATCTATTATCTCTTTGACATGGTACCTTTGTATTTGTATGTCTTGACACGGAACCTTTGTGTTTGTATGTCTTGACACGGTACCTTTGTGTTTGTATGTCTTGATACGGTACCTTTGTGTTTGTATGTCTTATCTGAGGATGTGACATTGATGACCGTAAATATGTAATCTTTCGAAATATCTTTCGTTTGATATTGATCCCCCGGTCATTGAGCAAATTGTAGTCCGTTTCATGTTAATCGTAACACTGTTATATAATATATGTACTTGTCACCTTGCTTTGATTTTTCAGATTTACTTTTAAATATTGTGGTCTTTTATTATTATTATTATTTTAGTAACGCAAGGAGTGTCAGGTTGCGACTTTGAAAGTGATTTCTGTGGCTTCACGCAAACTGTCACATCTTTTAATTGGCGAAGAAGGAGTGTAAGTAACGTTATTATTTTGAATTTCCTTTAAATTTGTATGATCCTACAAGGACAATAAAACAGTGAAATCAAACTTATTTGACATAATGGTTTCACGCGTGTATTATCAAGATAACTGAATACACTGAATACACATACTTAGTTTTAATTAAGGAGAAAACAGAAGACATCTGACAAAGCTGTATGACACAAATCGCCAAGGACATGCACAAAAATAAAAGTCAAATAAGCACAGAAAACGGCATTACAATAATATTCCATTGTACTGCAGTTGCCAACTTAGGACGGTCAATTACAGTAGCAAACGCCACTAAATTGGTATGGTTGACCGGTTTACGGGTGCCAATCTTCCCACTCACGGCTTTTAAATAATCCTATACATAGACAGTAAGGACCAAAAAGTTTCTCAAAAAGAGAAGTCATAAAAAGTTCTACATTACACGTATTATATAGTAATATGCTAGTATCTGTAAGCGATAAGGCTGGGACGGTTCAGGATTTTCGCGGTTCGGTTCGGTTTCGATTCAGACTCCCGAATCGAGTTTGTTTTCGAATCGGTTCATTTTCTATTTAATACCATGAAATAACAAATACAGATCTTACCTTTATTTAAGGTATAACAGAAAATAAATAAAACAATGCAATAGGTGCATAACAAATTGTCAATTATAACATGGCTAGGTCATTAGACTAGAGTTTACTTTGACTTGGTTCATATTTGGTTTCGACAGTAATTTCCCTGAATAGTGACTGAGTTAGAGTGTATAGTTTTTCTTTAGAAATATCAGCATGTCTACTTGGTCTACAGACAGATATGATCGTTGCGTTGAGATCGTTTTCCCTTGTTAGCCGCCATATTGTTGTTTTCGACGCGCCATGTAAATTACGAACCGAATCGAAAAACGGAATTCAGGAACCGAAACCGAACCACGTCTTCCGAACCGTGGTGCACCGAAATTTTCGGTGCACCGCACAGCCCTAGTAAGCGAGCTCTGATTCTTGATCTTTAGGAGTCCTGACTAACAGAGGGTACGGGCCTCAGGACCATGTCTCCTCCTGTTTGAACAAGGCCAATCATAGAGTCCCCACAACCCTGTTGGTTTGTATAAGGCTGTAGAGGGGTCCAACATACGACCTATGTTCTTTGTGATGATCTCGCTATATGGAAATAAAAAAGAATATCCCCCACTTAAAAATCATACATCATAAATAGCTTTTTCCCAATTTTTTAGTATATGTAATGACTTTTGAGCCTCTAAATTTTCTTAAGTTTGAAAGAGTTCCATTCCGTTATTACTACTAAACAGATTGAGTTGCTATAACCGTTTGTTACATATCAACCATAATTGCAAATGATTGTCAATCAAATCAGTGTTGGAAGAAAAAAGAGGAGCTACTGGCTCAGTTATGTGGCAGAAGTCACCGTGGAGCTATACAATAAAATGAAATATCATGAATATCATTTGACATCTGGCGTTGGACTCTGTGTAGCTTATTTAGTTTAACACCGACCAGAATATCTATACCGATTGGAGGCTTTTTTAAACATATGAATGAATCGTTTGTGATATAATTTCAACTGTAATTGTTAATGTAAAAAAAGATGGACTGAGAACCATCAAGCAAAATATATGGAATTCATAACATCATGTTTACCCTTCTTTATGTTTTTATGTTTTGATTAAGCATACAATAAGATATGAAAATAAATTTAAGGTTTATTATTACCACTGGATGAATACGGCTGCTGGATAGTTCCGGAGGGTGTCCTCAATCCAGTTCTCAATATTTCGTCTACAGTCTACAACCCAATGCATACTTTTACTTGAGCGTTGCACGCTGACTAACGGGGTGGTGGGGACTTTATGACGAGCATTGTCAGAGGAGACAAGGTCCTGATCCTCGTCCCCTCTGACTGTTAGTAGGGACTTCTATTGATTAAGGATCTGAGCTAGCTTACAGACGGGTAGAGCACGGTTTACTTGTTGTTGATGTCGCATTACATATTATTCTATGAACGGTTCGTGTTAGTAAATTTTCTGACCTCTCTTCTTGAGAAACCTGTTGATTCTTGTTCTCTATATGGAGGATTATTTATAGATTTTTAAATGTGGGTTCTTTGATTGTGCTGCGGTGAATGGGAAAGTGGGCGCCCGTAAACCGATTAACCACAGCAATTGAGTGACGTTTCTTACTTCAATTAACTGTCCTAAGTCGGTGTCGTGACCGCAAAACAATCGAATATTTATGTAATGTCGTTTTTTCGTGTATATTCTACTATTAATTATCATGTTTTGTGTGCATGCCTTTGGTGATTTGTGTCATACTGCTTTGTCAGATGTCTTCTGTTTTCTCTCTTCGGTATTGACCAGAAATACATATCTTCAAATTTCATGTGCAGAGAAGTAAAATATTGTAAAACTAAAGAGTATTCTTTATTACTATTATTATACTTTCTATTTCCACAGTTATGTCGAAATACGCATATGAAGCACCAAATTAATAATACGTTCCGATACATAGTTAAGGTTGTAAGAACTTTTACTAATCTTAATGAAGAAAAATAATCCATGCACGAAAAACTAGCACAAAGAAGGAAAAGAAGCAGTACATACTTAAATTGAAAATGAAAGGGATATCTATAGCTAGATAAAAGAAACAAACTCGGATATATAAATGAAAATACAAATCATCCGTAAAATATCTGTAAATCAGTTTAGTTTATTTCGAAATGAAGTAAATATATATATATATATATATATATATATATATATATATATATATATATATATATATATATATATATAAAAGAAACAAACTCGGATATATAAATGAAAATACAAATCATCCGTAAAATATCTGTAAATCAGTTTAGTTTATTTCGAAATGAAGTAAATATATATATATATATATATATATATATATATATATATATATATATATATATATATATATATATATATATATATATATATATATATATATATATATATATATATATATATATATATATATATATATATATATATATATATATATATATATATATATATATATATATATATATATATATATATATATATATATATATATATATATATATATATATATTATATATATATATATATATATATATATATATATATATATACATACATAAGGTGTAATCGAATAAAAAAAACCACTTTTGATTCCAGAGAGAAAAAAAGAAAAAAGTCAGCGTTATAGGGCTATGAATATAAATATATTATTGGTGCCGTTGTATTGCAACTTAATATCCATGACCTCGTGGTATATATATGGTGATATCTGTATGTTTTGGAATAATTACTTTGTCTCATTATATAGTGTACGTCCACTCCTTGACTGTGGCACTTCACAAATATGTTAAGTCAAAAGCTTATATGTACTGCTTTTAAAATATTTTTGCTGTTTGTATATTGAGGGTCTTCACAAGGAATGCGGCAAATGGTTTCAAATATGATTACTAGGAATTTATAAATGTTCAAAATGCTTAGTGTGCCAAATTATAGATATTGCATCGGTAATATTAGTATTTTTCATTATGCACTCAACTGTTCTCTTTGTTTTAGGGTTCAACACCTTCCCCAAATACAGGTCCTTCTTCGGCTAGTGTGGGAAGTTATTATGCGTACACTGAAGTCAGTGGAACGTGGCCCGCAGGATCCAGTGCAACTCTCGAGTCTTCAGAAATATTTGCGGGTAACTATATACACAAACACAGACAGACAGACGCCATTTCACACATACACAGTCCCACAGACATAGATAAGCGAAAAGGAAAGATATTATGCTTGCTATTCCAGAATGTCGGATTAACCGAAGCTCAAACCAAGTCCCATTCAAAAATCAGTCAAATATAGGAGCAAAGGAAATGACACCGACCTAAACAAGCAAAACAAATATAAATAAATAGATAAAAATTATAAAATACTCCAGGCGATCTGTGCCTTTTTCAGGAAACAAGAATTACAACACGTGAACACGCACACACACACCCTCACATACCTATACGGAGCAGCAACTATAGCAAAGCTATAATTATAAAGAACAACTAAACTTAGATGAAGCAAAGAGAACTACATATTTCGTGTTGTGGTTACGGGAAACAACAAGGAAAATAGAATAAGAATTTCATTTTTTATCCCCTACTATTTTGAAACTAATATAAAGTACCTAACGAAATTGTACTTCACATTTAGATTCGAATAGCCTAAATATATTATCCTCATACCAATACGTTTGTAGGAAGTGTTTGTTTATAATCTTCAAACAGTGTGCATAAGAATGATAAGGAAGTGAAATTAAAGAGCATCAATAAAATCGAGGAATTCTTTTTTACAATAATGTATTTTTGATATGATAGAGCCTATAATTCCTAAATTTCTTTATCACTTTTTCGAAAAAAAACTTAAAATCGATGATATTTATTATAATGTGACTAATAAATTTGAATACAATAATTGGGGCTGGTTACTTACTCTAATTAACCGTTTTTGCGAGGTCAGCACTTTTACCATTAATGTAAGAAAAAAGACGAGTTACTGGCTCAGTTATGTGGCAGAAGTCACCATGGAGCTATACAATACATGAATATAAATAATATACTAGAACATATAACACATTACAAAAATATTTGATTGTAGTGCACTTACGATACCGACTTAGGACGGTCATTTAATTTGACAAAAGCCAAACAAATGGTGTGGTTAACCGGTTTACGGGCCCACCTTCCCACTCACCGTAACAGCAGAGCAATCAAATGAACAACAAATTTATTATTGGACTTTCTTTTTTTTTTCTTTTTTTTTTTGTGGGGGGGGGGGGTTGAAATTTTACAGAATAAGTGTCATTCTATGCATTATACATAAGATGTTCGTTCAAATAACTTGCATTAGAATAAAGCAATACCAACTAATCAAGCAAATTTATGCAAAAATCCAATCAAGGAAGGATTGCCAACACCATAGACTGAATATTTGTTCTAAGAATTATTGCTGACTCATTTATTTGAAATGATAATTTTCTATTATAATTTGTATATTGTTTTCAACAGCTGGGACATGGTGTTTAAGTTATAACTATCATATGTACGGAAGTAGTATCGGAACACTTGAGGTACTGGCTGGAGGTCAAGTTGTAAACACTCTAACAGGAGATCAAGGCAATACGTGGATCCCTTATGCAAACACTGTAACTTCATCAGAGAACTTTAAGGTAATGTATGTGTTTAGGTTGTAACGTTTAGTTCATTCGAGATATACATTATAAATTGTATATATGTTTGTCGGAAAAACACCTTTCGCTGAACATTCATTTAAGATGTACAGTGGTAAACGTCGGACAAGAAATATAAAAAAGTAATATCTGCCCCTCCAAATAATTATCTGAATAAATAACCGAGATATTAGTGTGAGGTTCTTTCTTTAACGTTATTATTTTCCATCATAAAAAATGATATGTATTTGCGTATTTGAGTGTAATAATGTGTAATGCTCTCTTCTTCACGGCTCTTGGTATGATACTTGATTTCAAAGAATTAATACGCGATATTGTGATTGAAATGGTGGCCTAACTCCAGAGGGTTTCATTTTTTGTATATTATAATTTATAATAGTTATGCAGTATTATTCTGGTACGTATTACAACTTTCAAAGATTGATATATATGGGTCCATTGAACATGAACACTGAGATGAGGTACGTAAATGTGAAGCCAAACCCGTCATGCCCTCGCTACAAGGATTTTTCTATAACAAATACAATGTATAAGCGAATGAATTCGAACACACACAAGGTGTATATGTCAAATACATTTTATTTTTTCTTAACTCCAACAGAATAGTTGATATGATATTTACCGTAATCAAATCGTACCAGATGGAAATATATGTAACCAGTGGCGAATTTAGAGAGGGAGGGAGCTGGGGCCCGGGTCCCTCTTTTGGTCACATATTTACAAGTAAAAATCCAGATTTTGCACCAAAAATGACTGAGTAGTTCGGCTAATACACATGCGCCCCCCTTTTCGGAAATCCTGGATCCGCCACTGGTTACAGCCAGTGATGCTTTAGGATGTCCTGTTTAATACATACATATGACGTATAAGATCATTAATAAAGTAATCATTCTGATTTGTACTTTGTACATGTATGTATAGAACGCCGAGGCAAATAAAGATGACTACGACTTAATTGATCTATTATACCACGATCAATTGGCCATACATACAGAGAAAGGGAATTTTCAGTCAACCTTTATACTACTCCTTTTTACGTGCGCCGACTACCTTAAAACATGGGCAGATAACTCGCCTTGATTATATGGTCGAGAGACCACATGAAGCGTTACACGCTCAAATACAATGAAATGTACCTTACATGTTTTAGGATGCAATACTATTGTCAGACGTACTGATGATGAAAAATGGGAAATTGTCAAAAGAAGGGTGAAACTGAGTTTAAGTACCGATCCATAAAATTTTAATACATTTGTCATTTAAACCATATACATTCAATGATATTTTTTATAAAAATTTGCAGAACTTGTTGCAAACACATTTTCATGTTGATAATAATGATATGTAATTGTGAAATACTGATATTTTGAAGTGTAATTTACTGAATATTGCGGGAAAAATCGTGTCATTTTTCAGGGTTTAGTTTTTTAAAGCCATTGACATGACGACAACTTCGTCTTTCATGGCATAAAATATTATTCAAATGTACATACACATATGCATTACTCTCGCTTCTTCCTTATCCGAGTTTCTACTGAATCGACATTCATTAAACAAAACAGTAATATAAATATTTAAGGAAAGAAATACTTATTTTTCGTTTTAGCTCGCTTTCAAGGGCATTTACGGAGGAGGATTTACGGGAGACATTGCCATCGATCATGTCAAAATAGCACCGGGAACCTGTGACTCAAGTAGGTATACTTATCTTTAATTATTTTGTCAAGATTACAGTGAATATTATTGCTTATACGTCGCACAGTAATTTGACATTAGCAATATTAACTCAGTAACACTTCTTGGGTACAAAAAGACACACACTGTCTCGAGAAATAAATATCCCCCTCCCAAATACAGAAAACCCCAAACAAAAGAAAATAAATTGCTAAAAAGTACGGATCACCCTATGTACGTATACCTCTCTGTTGATATTTGTTTTACTCCATTTGAGTAGTAATCGCATAGATAAATTTGCCGTACTGATTCGGCGAAGTATATAAACCCCCCCCCCCCCACCACACAAAAACAAAAAAAAAAAAAAAAAACAAAAAAAACCCAAAAACAAAAAACAGCAAAAAACAAAACAAAACAAAACAAAACAAAAACAAAAAAAAAAAAACAAAAAAAAAAAAACCCCAAAAAACAAAACAAAACAAACAAACGAAACTTAATACAATGCTACACCGGTTGGAATGGTCCATATTTCTTTCATAATTCCAATACAATATCACATAAATACAGTCATCGTCCCCTCCTATAAGTACAGATATTTTTCTCATGTTTAAAGACTTAATGTCTGTTTCGTATATCAGTCGATTTACTAAAACAAATATCATTATTTACTGTAGGCAAGTTGATCCTCATCTTGTCCCATGAGATTCTGGCAATACATGAATTTCAAATAATCAGGTTCTGATCATGATCTAACGATTCAACACCAAGGTCTGACTCTCTTACGTTAAAAGAATCTATATAAATATGTAGCTTTTAGTATTCTTAAATAATGTGAACGTGGATATTTTTAGCATGGGGTAATTTTTGCGGGCTATTTGCGATTACGTAATAATCACGAAAATAACACCCCTCGCGAAATAAAAGCCACTCTGACCTCCTTGAATTCCTTGACAAGTTTTCTTGCTAACTTTATTTATATATTTTTAAAACTAGAGTAATACTTAAAATACAATGATATGACAATTCCAAGTTACCCGAAATAAAGACTAACCGTACCGGACAAATATGGACAGACGGACGATCAAAAACTTTCCATCACAATGATCGTTTAGAGAACGCAGACAGACTGAGAATCTACATAACGGCGACTGTCACATTACAGTTTCAATATAGCAGTTTATATTTAACGGCAATAGACAAAATAGCTTTTCTGATTAATATTTTATATGTTCTAATTGAGGAAATTTTCCTGCGGTTTGGGGAGAATATCAGAGGTTATGTCTGAAAAAAGAGAGAGAGAAAAAAAAATTGGCAATCGCGATAATTACCCCCTCGCAAAAATGCTTGACGGGTATGTTCGCGAATTTCCCCTCAGCGAAATTAAATACGTTTATAGTATGTTTCAATTGTCAATTCATATACTAATACAGATGTCTAAGTCTCTTTTTCTTTTGAAGCAAATCCATGCTCAAACAATCCATGCCAAAATGGTGGTACTTGCACAGCCTCTGGATCTTCTTACACATGTTCATGTACCAGTGACTTCACCGGTACAAACTGTGATCAAGGTAAGGAAATTCCTCAAAAGAATTGTCCTTTGGTATTAAGAAAATATATTAAGTAACGCTAAGTTCTAAATAAGTGGTCCTGATGCAATAATGATCCAGTGACCAGATGCCGACTACTTTGAACTAAAACATTTTTTCTTTATGTAGTTTCCAGTATTTGCAAATAGGTTTTAAGTGTATATCAATCCATGTACTAATAATTGTTGGCTTTTTTCTATGACTGTATACTTTCTTTATGAAGCAAATCCATGTTCACCAAATCCATGCCAAAATGGAGGTATTTGCACAGCTTCTGGGTCTTCTTACACATGCTCTTGTACTAGCGGCTTCAGCGGGACAAACTGTGATCAAGGTAAGCGTAATTTCTCAAATAATTGTCCCGTGATATTAAGAAAATACATCAGTTTAAAAGAATTGGTCCAGAATCAATAATCGACCACTTAAAAAAGACCTTAATAGCATCCGTCAGAAATGTATCAACCACTGTTTCTTAAATATGAACAATTGTTTATCAATTTATGTACTAACAGAAGTGTGTAATTTATTGAGCATGATCATGTTCAACCAATCCGTGCTTTAATGGAGGCATTTGAATATCGTCTGAAATACATTTTATATGAACTATATACTGCAAAGTTAATAATTGAAAACAATACGGTGAAATTTAAAAGACTGGGGAAATATCACTGCGACACTTTCATAACATAGCATAATGTAAAACCCAATCCCATAAATTTTTATGTATTATCATTAAATTTTAAAAATCATTTTTGTTTTTGTTTTATCAAGCAAACTCCTGTTCAAGCACTCCATGCCTTCATGGAGGTACTTGCACACCCTCTGGGTCCTCTCATACTTGCACATGTGTCCCTGGCTATAGTGGATCGTCTTGTGAGACACCAGTTCCATGTGATTTACAACCATGTCAAAATGGAGGCACTTGTATTGCAAATGGTGTATCATATACCTGTAACTGTGCATCAGATTATACCGGTACAAACTGTGAATCCTCATGTAAGTATAAATGAATGAATGAATGACAGAGAAACATATTTGAACAGTCATCTTCGTGAAAAGGTCCTTTGCTATGGAATCACTTTGTTATTTTCCATTCTCTTTCTTTTATGATATACATTTGTATGAATTCCAACTGTATGAAAAGTCACGTGTAACTTTAACATCTATACAATTGAAAAACTTTTCAGCTAATGTATCTGTTAATTTGATCTTTATGTACAAACTTAACCTACACAACTTATTATATATGTCTGTATTCAAACATATGCAGATTGTTGTACTTTGTATTTTCAGTAACCCAGATTTCAACATTTGGTAAGTGTTTCCCGTATACACAATGATTAAAATAAATTTGTGTGAGCATTCACCTTCAATACACATGTTGAAATGATATGTCTTACCTCATGATTTACAGTATGGTTGTCTCACTGGTGCCATCATCATTTATCTTCCCTTTTCATGAAGTGATATATATATATATATATATATACATATGTTAAAGTAATAGGGTCTGGATTGAAAAGTCCTGGACTAAATTACAGGTGGATTATTTTAGTATCATGTCTCCCTATGTCAAGAGAAACATTGGCATGTACCTAAACCCTTGTTGATTTTTGGGAGTCAGTTGCAGAGGAAATGTCTATTAGCCGGGGCCCAAAATAGACGCCAAAACCATGTAGGTGAAATAAAATTTGTATGATGTTAAAACGTTACTTCAAATCACTCATAGATACCAACATACGGCGATAAATCGCCTTTCTTGTGTTTTCCTCGAACTGTGGACACGTATGATATAGATTGTTTATATACATTTGCTTTCATATCATTACATTTTCTTTTCATTTTACAGAATGTAACTTTGATAGTGGGAACTGTGGAATGATACAGCCAACGTCTGATGATATCGATTTTCAAATAGGTAGCTCTGTAAGTGCAATCTAAAATTTAAAAATAACAAAATTAACAGGGATGAAAATATTGCACTGTAAAAGTGGATGCTTCAAACTAACCAGAACACGCAGAGAAATTCTACTGGAAATGCTATTTGCGTATTACATTCCCGCTCTAATTTTGAATGAGTATGACATTTTCATTACAGCATTTATCTAAATTCATCTTATATGTGGAATTCATAGAATTGTTTGTATGTGTGTATGTGTTGTTTATTATTTTTAATATTCACAAATGACTTAACAGCAGGTAATACTAGACATCTTTGTATACGATTTCCAGTGATCTTTGAGTATCAACTATGGAAAGTGTGAGTGTCACATGGACATAACTCCGCTGACACCTGTAATTTAAATACTTATTGCATCATAGTTTACTGTCGAATCTAATTACATGTCATCTCAATAGACTCGATAAAGCTCAACCAGTATGGTGCCTCACTTTTCGATGCATATGTCTAAATTTCTGTGCTATGCATCTGTCACCATGTAACTTCATAACTCTTGACGCGACGGAAAACAAGAGAAACCACATCATATCTAAATAATACTATTTTATCACTTCAGGGATCCAATAAGTTCCTGTTTGTAAATGGTAATGCAGGACAAGAAGCCATTATACATACGTCTGAAAGTTTTACAGGTAAATTTTTACGTATACTATATCTAACATATTTGAATTACATATTGTTACAGCATAGTGACGATATTTTCAATGATTTATGAGTTTGTAAAAAAAAAGGGAAATTGATGGTTAGACGAAATCCACGTCCTTTTGTTATTTTCTGTAACTTATTTGACTAAAATGATAAAAATATTATAAATCTTATTCACTTATTGGAAACATTTCGATTAATACGCTCAATTTCAATATTAATATCAGATGTCGATCGATGTGTAACTATACGGATCAAAGTAGGATGGAATGCTGACTTATTAGTCCTTGCTGGGAACTGGGGATATATTCTTCAGCCATCATCATTTAACGAATGGATATATAGACTAGGATTTCCAGCCGGCACGCTTGGGGGTAAAGAGGTTGGTATTATCTTAAGTTGTTTTGTTTGTTTGTTTTCTTTTTTGAAATTCTGAATATTTTCACTTCGTTTAAAGAAAAATAACAAATTGTCCGTCTACCAAATTCACTTCATTTTATGAAATATGGCTCTCGGATTGTTGAGTGAATATTTTGTATATGTGAAAATTTCTGCACAATGCTTTAAGAAGATTTTTTTATAATATTGGAGCAGAAACTCCATAAATTTCATTAGTCCATACTGTTTATTTGTTCAGTACTCGGCAAATATCAATTAAAATAAGTAGAAAAAGAGTTCTCCCTGATTCAGTTACGTACGAGCATACTAGCTATCCCGAGAAAAACTACGTCATGATTTGCTACCCTGTCATCGTATAAATATATTTTACGACGAAAGTGTGAATGATGACCGAAAGTCTCACTGTTTAAATTTAATTAACCAATATGAAATAATGTTACATAATGTACAGTTTTTAATAGATGTTGAAAAAAAATAGTAAATGAAATTTATTTAGAAAGCAACTATATTAATGTATTTTATGGCTTCTTTTATAAATCATGTCTTTAGTCCCCTTTATATTGTCATCATCATCATCATTGTTTATATTATTATATAATTATTAATTATTTGTCGAATACAGTTGACCATTAGAGCCATTATCCACACCCAGAATGCTTATATAGGATTTGATGACCTGGAAGTCGGACCTTGTCCAACAAGAAAAAGACAGTTCGGACGTGCATTCAATGTACAAAAACGACAACGCAAAATATTCTTGGAGAAACGTGAGTAGTCTTTACCAACTTAAACCCTTACCGAGGAAAACTATTAACAAGCTTTCAAACAATAAACTGTAAGTATTCAATTTGAAAATGAACGCTTTTAACAATCACTTGTTACAATTATTTAAGATCTATATGAAATTTAACTCATATGACCTTTTGTTTTCCTTCAGATATTTTCAAAGAATCCCTTGTGCAAATGAAATAGACTCTTTGTGTAGTAACATGTGATCACATTTGAAATTGCCCTTTTCTACATATAACGAGAACTTTGTGAAGAATAATCTAAAGAGAACAAAATTTCAACAAGTGCTTACAAAAATATTTTATAGCTATAAATGAATTACAAGCGAGGCTATCTTTTCCATTTGACATTTTATTCTTGAACGTCATACAATTGTTACTCTGAAATTAAGACCTGAACAATGAACCCTTCAAAAGGAATATGGTCGTGCAACACCTCTTTTAATAATGAGCTTTGATGTATATGTCTTATCTGAAGGCTAGGATACCAAATAGATGTAGACTGGGCTCGAACATTATGACTATGTGTTGCCCTGGAATTGTACTATCTTTTGCCATTGTTGTATTGAGTGTAATTGAGTACCTTGGCAGAACGAAGTATTTTGTTTATACATTGACTATGTTGTGCTCTGGAATAGTACTTTCTTTTTACCATTTTGATATTGAGTGTAGATGAGTACATTGCCAGAACTGGAATCGAAGTGTTTGTTTGTACATTTTTAAAATCTTCAACGTATGTCTAATATATGTTTCTATTCATTTTTCCAGACGCTGCGCCATAAAGAGTTAAGGCATTCTGAAAGCCATTCATACCCGGATGCAATTTGAGACGAAATTAACTTTTGCATTAAATCCTGTTATATTACACGATGTTTTGGTTTTGATTTAATCTAATAATACGCTTATAACAGTAATACCACGTTGGTCTTGTTATACAATCAGAGTTATTTAATTATTTTACAGTGAAACATTATCATATACGCGTGTGCAACCATTCAAAATTCTCTTATTCCATTTCTGAATGCATATTTCCAGATTTTCAAAATCGGACATCAATTTCAAATAATTAGATACCGAAATACACATACGATGCACTAGATCACTACACGTATACATCCATACATATGATCAGTCGATAATTCTATTTCTTGCATTAGATCAACCCATGTGAATTTGACATCCTTTTTCACTCATGCACTCTGCACACGTGCTCAATGCAGACTGCCCTTACTCCATTGATAATACAGTAGCGAGTAAATTGATTGATTGACTGATTATAGTTCTACGTTTTACGATTACGATTATTTCACGTATATGATGACGGCATCTGCCTGATGCAACAGAGCATAGAGAGATCTTTAAGTTGCCACGCTTACCGCGGTATGGGACTTCGGATTTACTGTCTCATCCGAAAGGCAGAACGCCGATGCACTTATGGTAGAAGTCGATTCCGGGCCTCGCAGTCACAAGCCGAACATCTCATTCATTGGGCTACATCGGCCTATAACGAGTCCAGAAGTAAGGAATATTTCTGACTATACTCTGTTGAAATCACTATACATCTTTTTGGTCTCAAGTTTGCACTGATGTTTAGATATTGTAACAAGCTTCAAAATACTTTAAACTTTTCATTTCTTTTTTATTTTTGCTTGAGATTATTTCACTTTTATAATGACAGCATTTGCTTAATATATTGGAACTATATACATATACAATATGATAGATTTTGACCCATGCAGCGGACTCCTAGTAAACAATGCGACTTTTTTCAACATGTAAATGTCTACCTTAAAGCTTATTTATCGTTTCTGAGGGAGCAGTTCTGGTCAGGATCTATACAGAATTATGAAAATGGCAAATCGAAACGAAGATTACAGAGAATCCTGAAATAAATTGTATGCATTGTCATTTTATGAACCGAATTTTAGAACCTGACAAAACTTGTAATGCATTAAATATAGAAATCATATACATTTAAATTAGATGACCAAGGAGATACCTTTTCATATACAGGTATGTTTGGAATATGGAACGTCGGCAGGAGCAGGAGCTGTATATATTGTATAAGTTTGCAAGTGTTAAATCTGAGCATGATCCCTAAAGGACAAGAGGTCTTAACTCAATGACAAGAGGTGTCACATCAATAACGAGGCGTTACCTCATTGACAAGAGGTACATTTTATATCACCTCAATGACAAAATGTTTTACCGCAATGACAAGAGGTGTCATTATATCTTATAATTTATAATTCATGCATTTGTGTTTTCAGTGAAAATCACAAAAGAAGCACACAAATAAAAAAAGAAAAAGAACGATCTTATATTAAGAAATTAAATCTGGCCTTCATAGACATTGCAAAACATTATATTCCAGAAGTGGAATTAATCACATGTGGATCCTTAAAAATTCAAAAGAGTTGTTAGAACATCTAAAATCAAAAAGTTTTACTAAAATTCACTCCATCAAGTCTTTTGACTTTTCGACTCTTTACACAACGATCCCCCATCAGAAATTAAAATACAGATTAGCGGAAATTATTCAAAATGCATTTACTAGGAAAAACGGAAGCCACAAATTCAAATATATAGTAATAGGCCACGATAAAACTTACTTTGTTAGGGAAAATTCTGATTCCAAGCATAAATACACTGAAACAGCTGTCATCCAGATGTTGAACTTTCTTATCGATAACATTTTTGTGGTGTTTGGAGTAAGGTTTTTCTACAAATTGTCGGCATTCCAATGGGCACTAAGTGTGCTCCGCTTCTGGCTGACATATTCCTTTACTCATACGAAGCTGAATTCATTCAATCTTTGCTTTCGCAAGGAAAAAAAAAACAATTGGCTCTTTGCTTCAATATTACTTACAGATATATAGATGACTTGCTTTCAATTAATAATCCTTCAGTCGCGGAATACCTTAGCATCATCTATCCAAGTGAACTGGAGGTCAAAGAAACCACAGAAAGTAGTAATTCTACTTCGTATTTAGATATTATCTTTCGACATTAATGGTCAATTGAACACCTCACTCTATGACAAACGTGACGATTTCAATTTCGCTATCACAAACTTTCCTTTCAAAAGTAGCAACATTCCATCATCGCCCGCATACGGCGTATTCCTATCTCAGTTAATACGTTATTCCAGAGCATGTTCAAATTACAATGACTTTGTTCTGAGGGCTAAGCGACTTTCAGTTAAGCTGCTCAACCAGGGTTATATATGTGCTAGACTAGCAACGTCACTGAGGAAGTTCTACGGTCGTTACGAGTCTCTTATTACTCCATATGATATCTCGTTATCCAGACTTTTAAATGATATTCTGGACTGAGACCGATTCCGATCATTTTCACAGATTTGACACCTTCTATACTAGAAGGTTGCCTACTTTGACTTCTCCATATATAAATACATACGGAATTTACACGATTTAACTCTTTCTACTGGGTATATGTGACGGGTGTTGCTAGCAAGCAGGGGATCCTCACTCTCTCCGGGTACCTGATCTCACTCTATCACAGGGGTTCACATATGCTCTTCAAGTATACATATTTTGTTATTTTCCATTTGTTTTTCATTTTCACTGATTTTGTATGTCCTCTGGTTTCATGATTTTTGGACTTGTGGTTTGGATTTATCCATCATCTTTACACTTATAAGAGACAACATGCATAAATGCAATGAATCCATCTAAATACATTTTATATACCTTTTTCCAACGCTTTCATTTTGAGCGTCCATTCATAAAGTCAACTGGGCACACAAATATTTTATATGACAAGAGAGAGAAAGAGACAGAGAGAGAACTTTCATTTTTCAAGGCTAGTGGTCAAAGATCACAACCTAAGCATTGTTGACAGACACTGTAAACAAGATACAATCTTGAAACAAAAATTGGTACACATATTCTTCAACTCATTCCAAAGGACGATGTTCGTAGCTTTAAACAAGCAACTTTCTATCATGTTTTTCATCATTTGAATTTACATGTATTCTACGTTATACTAGCATTACATATGCAAACATGTAAACTTCTAATGACACCTTATATCAAATAAAGAATCGACATTATTTTCAGTCATCAAATTAAGTAAATCAGTCTAAAACTAAGGAGTATCTCCCTCATGCATAGCTCTGTCCTTTGACAGATTCTTGGCTTCAACACTGCTCTTCATATTTTTATATATTTTGAGAATTCCAATCATTCGGCCACGAGCATCACTGAAGAGTCATAACTTGTCGAAATGTGCATATGGTGCACAAAATTAAAAGGTATATATACCGTAGCCGGTCGTATTATGTATGGCGTTGTGGATCCGTGGGTCTGTGCGCACCTTGTTTATAAGATTTACAGATCTTTCTTTTAAGCTGGGACTTGCAAATTTGGTAGAGTTATTTCTTGACATGGCATAAGGACAAATCCTTTTGATTTTCAATATCAAGGTCAAAGATGGGGTTATTTTTCGGGGCAGAATTAGCAAATTGTTGAGAATGCAAATTGTAAACAAGGTACAGACTGTTTATGCTAGAACTTTTAAACTTTGCAGACTTATTTTTCACGATATTCCTGATCAAAGAGGATCATTCCATAATTTCAAATTTCATCCTTTCGCGTATTATGCCACCCTAGGCGTTGCACTTGTGGTACAAGCATACGAGGTACATTTTACCAAAATTAGTCGTTTGCTTATTGAAGGAGATTAGATAATAGATTGATAAAACTATACAATATGCAGTATTATTAAACTGAGCATATACCAACTAGCGGAATTCCGTCTTTTATATCTGACCTAATATAAAAATAGCTTTCACAGTGTCACCTTCTATCTCCACATCGTACATTCAGGTTTACAGTGGCATTTTAGCAATAAAAAACTTCAGTGCAGAATACAGTAAAGTTCTTTTATACCACTCGATCGAATGAACAAGACCATCTCTACAATGTATGAGGATGACGATGAACAGTGTTTGTAGTGAGCTTAAAAATAATACACTAATTGATCCGTCGTAGCTCAGTGGGTTAGGTGTCATAAACGGTGAGAGACTTGAGTTCGAGTCTCACAGATGACTCGTAGGTACCATACTTTTTTTTTCGAATGAGACAATAGAAATCAAGGGCCAGTGTAACGTAAAATTATCCTCACTTGTTCGAATGGGTCCTTCTGAGAAGTCTCTGTGCAATGTATCAGACAAGTGGTATCATCATTTAGGTGAAATATTCCAGGCATGACGTTATTCTAGATATAAATAAACAATAACCACCAAGTAGGGAAAATATAATCTACCTATTATGTATCAGGTTGATGATGTGGTACGGCAGGATTTATTTATTTATTTATCTATTTATTTATTTACTACTTTATGACACTGGACGGATTTCGGAAGGGCCCCGACATGAGTATTCAAAGCGATATGACTGTAGTTATCTTGAGCGTTCCCTTATACCAACAAGTAGTACTATTGTCAGAGTGTCTCGAGAAAAGTTAAATTTGAAAATCAACGAACATAAAATCGCTCATTTATGTATGAATACACGACTGACGTAGCATATTGATCTGACCGGGACAAAGATACCCATTGAGGGTTTGATCGGACCTCCTGCGATTAATTCATCGCACTGTGTCAAAGCAGATGTAGGCCGGAGTTACACCTTACGACATCTACGAGAGCATGACTGATGCCCTTTCAACATTTAGTCGAAAATGTTCAGTTTAATGGAATAATATCCGTTTCATGCATTACAATACAGATTTGTCTCCAGTCTGTCCCAGAATTTCACCGATGCACAAACGTCAGTGCACATTTGCTACTTGACTGATTGATTATTGTTTTACGTCATTCCATGATTATTTCCCGAATATGATGAAAGAATACATACACCTAATGCATTTCATAGAAACATTTACCTTTGCAACAAACCCACCACAAAGCCGTAAGAGATCTTTTACGTTTACGCCTACCGTGACAAAGGACCTCCGTTTTTACTAATCCAAAAGACATGACAACGGCGAGTCCTTGCGGGGGTTGAACCCCAAATTTCTCGGTCACGAGTCGAGCACTTTATCTATTAATCCAAACCAGCTTTATTTGCTACTTGAATACTAAGGTATTGATATAATGCGTAAATAAAAAGTATGGCTTACAGTGGGTACCCACGTGTCCTATAATAGTCCACATAATTCCAGTTAGGTCCACGTGACAAGACGACATTACTTTACAGTTACCTTGAAACAGAACGTATGGCCTTGGGTCAAGGTCATTACATACCATCATGTCATGAGTGACAATTGTGCAAATAGAAGAGTTTTCGATTGGATAATTAGATCATTAAACTTGTAATGTAATCCCTGTTTATAATTGGTTCGTCCAATTATGACACTAACGTTATTTCGAGATGACCGCTATTTATAATTTTCACAGTATGTTCAATTTTCAATCATTATTTGGAGTAACGTCATAAAATTAATAATAGTGTGAATTTTTGTTCGAACTGGAATACAGAAGCTTTATATGTTATTTCCGGAATTTCCCAGTTAAATACAGGGTAAACATTGAGAAGGACAGCATTTTATTAAAGTGACGGACATCCCCTATTTTAATTTTAATCTGAAATCCCAAGCTCAGCGCTCGTTTTTTTTTTACACATTAATAGAAAAGTTTCAAATAATTCAAACATTTGTACAGATACAGTTAGAACATACATTATCTTTTTTAAACCAATTAATTATTTTTTTCACTTTCCACAATCGGGAATCTAAAGCTATTTTATTGTAAATGATAATCATAGTACCTGGTACTCGAAGCACCTGATAAATAAAACCGGATGTGATAAACATGTGACGCAGAAGTGCTTTAACTTTGCTGTAATTGAGGACAACTGCATTTACTTTTATGTAAGATGTTTGTGGATAACATAAATAACGTTATTAAACTGTATAAATATAATGCATCAGAGTACTCATGAACTAGAAGGAAAAAATCACTCAAGCTTCTTCAGTGATTATTCAATCCGTTAAAGCATTCAGTTGAAAAAGTGAATATATTTCTGTGGTTATTTATATTATTCTACAGACAAAAAATTCATTTATAAGGCAGTGATCAGCGTTACATTTACAATTAATGTACCTGCATTTTAAATAGAAGAAATCAAAAATATGATTTTCAACATTCGAATTCACATTTCAATTTACATGCAAACATTAGTGTGACTCACTGGGAAGTTTCAAATGAAACGAAAAATGTATACTCAAGGAACACACACACATACCTACACACACACGCACGCACATACGCACACACGCACGCGCGCACACACATATATATACACACGCATACTCTCTCTCCCTCTCACTCGTTCTCTCTCTCTTCCTCTCTCTCTCTTTCAGTCCTTAGAGAGTGCTAACAACTCTCCGCGTCAGCACACCCTGAATATACCTTTATAGATATATAGGCTATAAAATAAATATAAATCGAAGTTTTAAAAAGCCCATTTACTGTAAAGATAAAAAGAATTCATATGTTTTCTATATTAAAAAGTTGATTAGAGAGGTAAGGAATGTTTTTAAAGAGTTTATATGTCCAAGTAAGTGGCGTCTGTCATATTAATAAAAATCCAAAAAACAGATACATTGCGATTAAGTTTTACATATATGTTGTTTGAATATGAAAGGAGGTAAAGAGCGTTATTCTTAAATGAGGGATAATTTATCTTATTTAACATATTTGCGGTTCCAAATTGTGTATGTGCTTTTGCGGGTTTTTTAAAATTCCTAATGAAACCCATGTTTCTATACTACACAGAGAATTACAAGAGTAAGTAAATACTTTAGACTTCGGAATAGAGTTTTGCTACAAACGCCAATTAGGATCATGAAACAGAGGAGGACAATAGCAGGAAAATTCCTTAACCGGCACTGTCAAAATTAGGGACTAGGTCAGCACAAGTGTGTTTATCCATTAACGTTTCTCATGAAACAATCATAATTAATCTGCTTTTTACAAATGAAAATGATAACGGCAGGGAACGGGTTGCCTCAAGTTGATGTTACTCTCTATATATTTTTCTACATTTAGGTTGGTCTAATATTTTTGTAATGTCGTTCCGTGTTTATTATGCTATTGTCATTTTTTTGCGTGCAGGTCCTTGGCGATTTGTGTCATACGGCTTTGTCAGATATCTTCTGTTTTCTCTTTCATACATATTAGGTACTTGTGTTTAATGATCTTTCAAACTGAGTAACCCGTCGATCCCTGTTCTGTATATGGAGGGTTATTGATAAATATTTAGATGTGTGTTCCCTGATAGCACTGCTTTCGTGGTTAGTTAGAAGGTGGGGTCGTAAACTGGTTAACCACGCTAATCAAGGGACGATTTTCACTTCAATTTACACCTTGAAATCAGTACAAGTTTATTACAGTCGATTGTTTTTATGAGTTCACAAATCATTTAAAGTATTATTGTTTGCTCTTAACGTCCGTAGCGTCTTTTGTCAGACAGCTGAATCAGATGACGTTTTTCATGTTTTTACCTCTTAAGTGCACCTAATCCCACGGCTAATTTTCATTATTCCTGTATTTGAAATAGGAATTTGGATTTCGATACTGGTAGCTTGCTGTTTTGTGTTTTGCCATGTAGTGTTATGCAGCTTAATAGGATCTCCTGCAATCCTTTAAATTGTTTTATTCTGCATGTGTAAATCCGATCACAATCCCTTAAGACCAGAGATGTCGAGATGTCACCTCAATGACAACCACATCACGAAGTCAATGAAATAAAGGGGACTGTATCGTATACAATGTCATACATGTATACAGACAAACGCGAACCCCAATTAGATTGACGTGAGACCAGGCGCTCAAGAGAAGAAACCGTCTCCAGCATGCATGAAACATTTGTCACAAATGTTTGGAAACAACACTTCAAGTTCAGGAAGTAAATGCATATATATACATAGTGAGAATTCCGGGAGAAGTCTAACTATGCTGGAAGCCTTACTCTATAACAGCGACACAAACATGTATTAGGATGACGATAGACAATATTTTTGTTCGAGTCTCACCAATGACTCGTCAGTATCATGTTTGAGACAATAGAAATTCAGACCCGTAAAACTCCCCCACTGATTTCAGTGGGTCCTATCTATGAATCTAAATTCTGTGCAATGAATCAGACAAATGCTGTCACCATATAAGTGCAATGATCATGTTGTGATGTTAACCTAGAAACAAAGAAACACAAATAACCACCGATTATGGAATATGTGCTGAATCAATTATTTATCAGGTGGATAATCTGGTCCAAAAGACTGTTTGTGACACTGGACTGATTTTGGAAGGGCACAGACATGCGCATAAATGGTGATGTGCATCTCTGACTTTGTTAAATTTCAACAAGCAGTAATTATATCAGAGTTTTGTGGAGAAAGGTTACTTTTGAAATCAACAAATATAGATACGCTCATAAAAATAAAGAGAACACATGTATTCCTATAAATATACGTTCTATGAACACACCATTCACGAGGCATATTGACCTGACCGGGACCCAACCCCTCCCCCCCCCGAAAAAAACCCCCGTTTTCCCAATTTCCAGGTGACACTCAATTTTCAATCATAATTTGGATTAATGGTGCACAAAATTAAAAGGTATATATGTTCTATATTTCTTCATAAAGTGTATAAATGTGCTATTTGGCGTCAGAATTGGAATGCAGAAGTTTTATATGTTATTTCCAGAATTTCCCAAATTCTATGTTAAATTCAAAGTAGTTTAAGACGGTCCCGATTTTACAACAATGACGTCCTCTATTTTGATTAAAATCTTGAAGCTCAAGCACTGATAAAATTCTCAAATCTATAGCTTCTCGGAAATATACCAGATAGCTTTCTTCAAAGTTCTTAAACCTTTGTAGATCCCTATAAACAAAGAAAATGTAAACTAAAGGTAGTTTATTGTCAATAATAATTACAACACTTGGTACTCGAATACACCTGATAAATAAAACAGGATGTGGGTGTGAATGTATGACGCAGAAACGTTTTCTTTAGGTTGCTGTAATTGATAACTATGGTATATCGGTTTATCTTAGCTGTTTGTATATGGCATAAATAACTTTTTAATGATAAAAAACCACAATGCATTACAGTGCGCATGAACTAGAAGAACAAAAACATCCAACTCACTCAAGCTACTTCAGTGATTATCCTGTCCGCTAAAGCGTTTTATGGAAAAATGAGTATAGCCCCGTGGCTGTTACCATTACTCTACCAATATCAAAATCCGTTGATTAGGCAGTGATCAGCGTCATACTTATGATAAATGGAAATAAAATATATTACATTTAACATATATTAATTATCACGCAAACCGTAGTTTGATCTACTGGAAAATGTGCACATGATGGCAGAGATGGTTGGGGCGGTGTTATTTTTTAACGTTGGATACCCTATATCATTTAACATATATGGTTCCAATTATTTATATGATTTTCCATTTCCTCTAATGAAATAATCTATATTTCTTTATAAGTCAGAAAATTTCAAAAGTAAGTTAATTTTATAACAGAGCGGAGAATTTCTGCTACAATTCCATTCAGGAGTGTTGGACAAAGGAGGTAGCAGCAGAAATTTGTCCCCTGCACTTTCAAAATGGAAACTAGGTCAGCACAAGTGTGTTTTTCTAAAAAAAAAAAAAAAGAAAAGAAAAAGAAAAAAGAAAAAACTTAACTGCTACATACCCATTAAAAGATTTCCTATGCTTGAGATATGAAGTTTGATTTCCATTCTTGTCGCTTATTGCTGTATTATATTTTATGTCCATCTTTGGCAGATTTGTCATGCAGATTTATCAGATCTCTTGTCCGTCCTTTTACTTATCTACGATCTTCCCTATACTATTCTCGAATAACGTTTTCATAATTTCGTAATCATGCTATCTTTGATCTTCTGAATTCATTCTTTCATCTCATATCCTTCATCTAAAATTTTAAGGTAAAGAAGTGTACGACAAAAATCATTTTAATTTCACTTCCAAAAACTAGATATTATACAAGGATTTTGATGCAGTTATGTCAACCATGTAATACAGAAATGCGTATTCGGTATTGCGCTTGATCACCACTTAGAAGGATCCGGGATTGGATCTAAAATTTAGGTAAATAGACACACCCCGAGATTGTTAATGGTTGTGTGTAGACTAAATCAAAAGTGATTGCCCTAGGTTATATCATCAGTCAGAAACATCCACATCCTATTATGAAAGTACATCATGACAAGCATGTGACAAGAACATATTTAGTGATTTTAGTGAACATTAAAATAAAATCAAATACTTTAAATACGAATATTAAAAACCTTCCTACGATGTCGGATCAGTCTTATCTCTTAATTTATATCTGACATACGCATTGTTTGTGAGGATTTTGCAAAAATCTTCAGTGGTAATCCAATTTAAGCATCAACATCAAATACCCAATAAACCTTCTTCATAAGACTATAACTGCAACTGATGATAGTGTTTTCATTTGGTACTAGCTTTCGCCCTCTAACCCACTTACTTATTGCATAACAAGAAGTTTGCTCAACAAAAAGAACATACCAATCGAAAAGTTTTATGATTTCAAAACTCTTCCTGATGTATTTGATTTTAGTGTTGTAGATTTATCAATATACAATAAATCAGTTCATGTTAGAAATAAGTAAAATATAATGTGAAACATATATTTATAGGTTTAATTCGCTTCACCCAGTAACTTTATATGTATATCTGCTAGTATAGTTCAAGTTATCAATAATTTTTGCGACGTTTTTCATACGACTGAGTTAGATGAAGTCTTCTTTTTCTTTCTTAAATACATGTATCAGAAAGGTTTTCAATCTAGTTAGAATACCTGGAGGTTGTAGAGATGTATAGCAATTACTTATATATTTAATTCTCCATTATACATAACTTAAAAATTTACTTGCTTTTCGGTGAATTCCAATGCTAGATGGTGCAATAACTTTGCATATACCTTTTTTTGACACAGTATTGATAATTTTGGAAATGAGTGCTAAATTTAGAGGATAAAAACAACAGATATAAACCCTCTCGGCAAAGCTATATATCTGAAAAAGCTAAGTCTTTCTCTCTGATCTGAACATTTTCATTGTAGTTTAAAATACGAAAGTGATGAATATCAGTAATATAAACATGTTTAATTTAGGGTAACATATGCGCATTTCGACCAATTATGTCTCGTCAGTGATAATTATCAAATAATTATCATAATTATCAAAGTCGAAATTGTCAAATCAATAAGAAGTATTTGAAAAGCAACTATTTACTAAACTGACAAAACAATAAGAATTTAAGAACTATTCAAAGGACATAGCTTTGCATGATGGAGACAGAAAGTATAAACTATACTAAAAGTCGGTACAAAAGGACTGAAAGTCCAGCAACAATATTGACCTAATGGTTATAATGGATAACTACAGGGATATATATTTGTCACTAGCAAAGAATATCTCATGATGGACATTCATGGAATCCTAAACCAAATAAAACCACGTGTTAGCGATAAGTGGTGCTTTTTGGTAAGTATCACCCGAAGGGATTTCAACATTCCAGACAGCACTAAACTGTATGCAACAACTTACTATTAAAGTTTTGATTTTAAAATATTTGTTGGAAAAAAATCTCTGTTTAACTTTCATCGAAATCTTTTATAACATGAAATCAAATGTGAAATACGTAAATTATATGAACTCTAAATAAACATATATATTTAAAAATATTTACAGCGTTATTGACCGTAGCGCTCTCCATGCAGAACGGGTAAGATAAGGAGAAAAACATCTTATAATTTTCAAAACAAATTTAGAGTTTTGCTTGTCATATTTATGTCTATTCGATATGCTCAGATGATCTGGAGTCCACCTAAGGCCAAATTATTAAAAGTCAAAACCAACGACGAAAACGTGATATAACTTGTGAATGGATACTAAAATACGGTCGACTAATTCGACCGCATTTCAATTTATTTATTTCGGGTGTGGAATCAGCAAGATCAGCTACTTATAATATTCCCTATCACATGAACCATCTATAATTGCCCAATACTACGTCAGAAGATTTGGATCAAGAACTATAAATATCAATGCTTGTTGTAAATATGCAATTTCAATTTCGAAATGAATTTCGTCGGGATACTTTTATTCGCTCTCCTAGTAGGAGTTGCTGCATCGGAGTTGTATTCGGTAAAGTAATACATTAATTTCAGTAACTATAACTAATATTTCTATTTTGTTTAAGGCATTCATTTCATATCATACTTTATATTTATTTTACTTCTTTCCGTATATCTAAAATTAATGATTGATTGATTGATTTTCGTTTAGCGTCACACCATGAATATTTCACGTATATGGTGACGGCATCTGCCTGATGTGGGGTATACAAACTTTGACCTTTGCAACGGACCCACCCGAAGCAGTGAGGGATCTTTAACGTGCCATGCATACCACGACACGGGGCCTCGGTTTTTGCTGTCTCATCCGAAAGACAGTACACCGGCATGACCAGAGCGGGACTCGTACCTCGGCCTCCCGATCAGGAGTCCAGCGCGATACCACTAGGCCTCGCCGGCTTATATATGTAAAATTTAAACAAAATACAAGGTTTTATGTTAACATGATAAATACAAGTTGTGCTTGTTCGTAAATTATTTACCATTACTCTGTACCAGAGTGATGGCAGAAGGTAACTTAATAAAAGGCGCCGATATCGCGAGATACACTGCCAGACCTCCCCTATTGCGCCTTTTAAAGAACTATGCCAAAATTCTTGTTTATGTATTTGATGATATTTTATTAATATCTTTTATGTAATAATACTTAATCACTGAACTTAGTTATCAAAATGCATATACATGCATAGTGCACAATATTTATTCAAGTACTTTTTTACTATATTCATTTCTATTAATATTTACAAACAAAGACATCTCCAACGAAGAATATGTCTCGAACTTTTAAAAAATATATGTATAATCTCGGAAAAGAATTTCTTGGATGGAGTTATAACACCACAAAAATCTCATAGCCAATAATATGCACTGTTATAAGTAGTTGGACTTTAGTTTGGTATGTAAAAGATCCATCATTTCCTGTGTGGGTCCGTTGTATGAGTTTAAAATTCTGTGTATTGTATTGGACAGATGTAATCGCTATTTAAGAATCTCGATGTAAAGTAAAACGAATTTCAAAGAAAGAAAGCATGTTAAAACCAGTTAGAAAGTTTGTTTCCTTTTTTAAATGCAAGACATAATTTCAGTATTGTACTGCACTTTCTAAAACGCGTATGCATGTGTATCATATTTTCAATAGATGTAAATGTTTTAGTTTCATTTTTTATAAACCACTATGCCGTTTATGCCAATTGGGATATCTTAAATTCATCTTCAAGTTTAGATGTTTAGATGTTCTATTGACACGAGAAAATATTCTTTATTAGGGATTACAGGACTATTTCTTCATAATGCACAGAAAGTTTCTTTGAATCTGTTGTATGAATGTATGATCTCGGTGTTTGCTGCAATAATTTTGAAAATTCTAATTTTAAGTTTCTACGGAAGTATGGGAAGACATGTGAAAAAACGACTTAGTAAGTCATGCGCACGACATAAAAAGTCGTGCGTACGACATATTAATTCATGTGCACGAGATAATAATTATGTCGTAAGCTAGACTTACTAAGTCGTGCTCAAGAGATAGTTATGTCGTGCGCACGACTTAATCAGCCAATAACAACATCTCTCACATAATTGCTATGGGTTCTCTTGCTTTATCAGAAATCTTACTCAATAAATCTCTGATTTAGAAAGAGTTCCCATTGAAATTAGGAACCATGGTGCTTCAGCTATATTTCAAAATTTTGTTGAAATCAGAGGCTGATCCATGATTTTGAGTAGGATGGGGGTGAAGTCAGACGAGAGGTCTTGAGACTGTTTAGGTGTCTAGCAAGTCCAACGCTTCGTCTTCCCTCCCCTCCAAACTCATACAATTTCGCAATTGTGGGGCTTAAATTTCACTAAAACTAACTGTCCTCAGTTGGCATTGCAGCTGCCGTGTCCACAAAGCTTACAAACGCCCTTTTCCCTACCTTACGTACCCTCCCTAAGACATGTCTTCACCCTCCCCAAACGAAGCGCGCTTTACACCTGCAGTTTTTCTTGATTTTCCCATTCCTAACCTCCACCCCCTCTACGAATATTGAAGTATGAAGACGACATTATGATAATGACTCATTTTGAACTTAGACTTTAATTAATAATTCAATTTAAAGACTGAAATATTCATGAAAAAGAAAAATCAGGAGAAGCCGACTAAATTAACACATAATAGGTCTGCCGCATCTCCGTCTCTGTCTGTCTCTCTCTCTCTGTATTTCTCTCTACGCTAACACCAAATCTTGGATCAGCCCCAGATTTCAACAAAATTGGGGAATGTAGCCGAAGCACCATGATCCCTAATTTCAATGAGAATTCTTTCTAAATCAGAGATCTATTCAATAAGATTTCTGATAAAGCAAGACATCTCATAGCAATTATGTGAGAGATACTACTATTGGCTGATTAAGTCGTGCGCACGACATAACCATCTCATGCACACGACTTTTTATATCGTGCTCACGAGATAACTATCTCATGCGCATGTAAGTCGTGCGCACGACATGATGGTGTTGTGTGCAGAAGATAATTTATTTTTTCCACATGTCCCTTCAATACTTCCGTAAGTTTCAGTCACTGTTTAAGGAATACAAGTGTTTCATGTCAGATAATTTGTCATAACATATGAGTTAAGTTAGAAATGACCACTGAATTTGGTAAGAATAATGGCGTAGTATTTTATCATTGATTCGTTGCAAGGTAAATTATATCAAGTGTACATGTATGGAAATGGAACACAAAAAGTTGTTTGTAAGAAATGTCAAAACATGTACCTGGATAACTAAATTGGCGAAATGCTGTTACCAACTCTCCAACTCAATTCATTTTATTAAAAATGATCAAAACAAACACACAATCAAAGAAACAAACCAAAACATCTAACTCGGCTATATGATAAAAAGTTTTCACGGATACGACTTTCAAAATTCTCTTGAAGCAAACATTCAAGTGATTTACAATATTATATATAATAAATGGAAAACAGATAGTAGAGATTACTTTTGCTCATTACATAGAAAAGTTCACTGACAATTTGGCAAGTTTATTAAAAGATCTTCGTAATTTGTGATAGAAAACATCTAAAAGATTTTAAGCAAAGGTATACATACAAGGTTGGAATCATTTTGGGTAATCATTTTCAGACTTTTTGAAAATTGATGAATTAATGTATTATACGTTAAGGGTTTTATTCATTTCTTTTATAGATAAGCCCTCCTTTGAGGACAATAACAAATGGTAACCCAGTACAACGACGGCAGGCATTGCGAACAAAACGGCAAACATTCACAGTTGATCAACAGTTTATAGATGCTGCTGTTAACGCCCACAACAATGCACGTCAAAGCGTATCTCCTCCAGCCACCAACATGCATATTGCGGTATGTCGAAAGCACCTGTATCACTGTCACTAGTAAAGCCACGAGATACTTGAACTGATGTCTGGAAATATATGTGTCACTCACCATGCAGTGGTCATAATTCTAAAAATTGTAAACTTCTGCCACACACATTACTATCATGACCCGTTACAACTTTCCAATTTCAGATCCCTCTTCGCAGTAACGTTAAGGCACTCCACGACATGATTGACATTATATAGTCTATATTGAAAACCGCATAATAAATAGAATGAATTATTTCTGCAAAAATGGTAAAAATGCAAATTGTTTAACAAGTTTACTTTTTCACACATTTAAATTTTATCCCTAGTTGTGTGCAGTCACTGACTGCTATATATAGCACATATAGTATTAACAACAAACATTCAACAGGTGCAAGGGCATATCGCCGAATATGGTAATACAATTTTGTTGTAAAAACCAAATGGAAACCTATCAATAATATTTATAGCTGTGCCCAACTTCTAAGAGGCGTAATTGCGTATAAATACTGTAATGGAATTGTTAAATGGTGTAGTTTTATAAGACATTGTCCAATTAAATTGAAATTCTGTTGATATCTTATAGGCCTAGAACAGTCTTTATGTGAAATTACACAACAAACAGAGTTAAGGAAAAGGTTGCGCTACAGCGTTTTTCTTGGCATGTTGATTGTTGCAGTAGCTCCCGCTTCATATAATGCACTGGGCCATAGTGACATCACAATGACGTCATGTTATGTTTTGGCGGGTTTTCTGCAACATTATATAATTGTGTATTGCCTTAACACAACTGCGTTTCAAGAATGTTAACCGATATTTTGGGACCTGACCATAACCAACATTTCATACCGTTAATAATGTAACTTGACGTCGTGTTCTCGGTCCTTCATCTGTTTATATGTGTATATTTATGTATTTACTTTCTCGACTTGAAAAGTTGTTGCAGAACTTTTGCGACGGGTGTTGCATACAACCAGAGAAAGTTTATTCCTTCCGGGCACCTGGTCTCACCTTGATTTTATGACAATATGACACTATACACGGTATTGTCCTTTAATTCCATGTACTATGAAATATGCTTTACACTTCGGTGCTTCTTCGTACTTCAAATTATTTTCCGTGTCGTGCAATCTTCATATCGAAATTGCAACAAGTCACTTTTTCTCGTACATGTACATTTGTCGTAGGAGGACACTCGTCAAAACTCGTGCTAAGGATTGCGTTAACTGGGAAATAATTTCTTTTGATCAGGGAAGCGTTTTAATGACGAAATATTTGACGTGCATCATTGGCAATGAGTATATTTTCATTTAGTTCAATTCATATATAATTAGCGCTAAACTGTGTTGTTATGACGTCATGCTAAGTCGGACAAGTGCAGATTTGATTATGATATCACAGAATAATAAAATGTCTCAGTTTTAAAATCTGTTTGAACAGACATTTTATCTCTCAGTATATTCAGGTATTTGCTGATGTCTTCGCGTTTAAACAGAATGGGTCATTAACTACACAGAAACTCGTGACGGATCTAAAAATGACCTACCATTACCATGACAAGTGCGTAAAATTCGAAAAAATAGCGGTCTAAATCGGTATCTCGAAACTAGCGTAAAGGAAATTTTCAATTGAAAAGAAATATATCTAAGATATCACCAGGCAGCGAAATCAAAACCAAAATTTAGAAATCCCATAAATGACGCATTACCATTTTTAACATATCACAAAAGAAAAAATTATATATCGTATATTTATTGTAATAGTATCTTTATATACATTTGAAACCTGTACTACAGGTAATGCAATATATCAATTATTTTTTCCTTCATCTTATTAAATAACATATAAATGGAATATCTTTCAACACATAATTAAAAAATATTCTTTAACACTTTGACAAAGTACATTATATTAGAATACTGTAATGCTTTTCCTTTATTTTATCTATGCAGCTCATATATCCTTTCCTTTTACATTTTAAATGAAAATAAAGGAAAACATTTTAGAACTCGAATTCCTTATCTTTGTGCCTTTTAACGAGAAAATCAAATAATTCACTTCAAAACTTGTAAAAATTGTAAACTTTTTGTTGCCATGGTAACCATATGATTTAAATCATAAATAATGAAACTATATATATTTAACGAACTGATATTTAACCCATTTATTATCCTAAATCATTAAGCTAGCCAGTTATGATGTCTAATTTATTTCGAACGATCATTTTTTAAATTGATAAAAAGGACAAAATTGTCCCAATTTGAGCCTTTACAGCTGAAAATCGAGACTGGCATTTCCAATTAAAATTCCAGAGTAAATTATATATTGCAACCCTTACCTTTAGTAGTGAGCGTTGAAGCAACTCATACAGAGGCACTAAATTCTGATTATTGAAAATGTGTCGCATATACGTTATTGAAACTCATTCCGAAGGGACGATCATTATACTGCTGGAAGAAAACTAGAGGAACATGGGTAAAGTTCGAGCAATGTGGAAGAAAACAACTTATGAAGTTATGACTCACCAGCTGGCATATCAATCGTTAATTCAATCTACGACTGTATGATAGGAGATTAAATTTTATACATTATTTAAAGGAAATAACCATTTCCTTAAAACAATTATTTCCCTGACAGCAATGCGTATTGGGGGTTCTTTTTTAGTAAATAAATATGAGGTCAATTACTCCTCTCTCTAGATACGTGTGTGAGGTAGAAAGCGCCTATAGAGGAAAATCTCTTTATCAGAGAGAGTAATCTTATTAATGACAAGAGGAAAGTTTTACCATATTGTAGGGGAACAATATAGTACGGTTTCGGGGTGGGGCTTGAAGACGAAACTAATATACAACACTGTCTCGTCTACATTTAGCTGCCCAGAGGTGTATATCGAGCATTTACCTTTGTCAGATGTAATCTAAATGGATTCTTAATTAATCTAAATCTGTTATCTGCTTCTCTTTTAATTCATAATGGCATTTTTTTTTTGTTTATACGTAGGTTTGGAATGACGATTTGGCAACGACAGCGCAGAATTACGCCGATCAATGCATTTTTGAGCATAATGATGACGCCACTACTCAGACTCAAAACAAGGTCTGGACTCCAGAATATGTCGGAGAAAATCTTTACATTAGTTCCTATGGTGAGTAACTGAACATAAAAGCATACTGCTGTTACTTTTATGGATAATATCATAATATTTAAACACATGTAAAAGGGAAAGATTGAACGGATTCGACTCTGCAAACAAGAAAATGCAAGATAGATATATTTGTTGCAAAGTATATTTTGAAAATTGCTTTAAAATACATACTTTTGAAAGATAAATAAAAATTGATATGCGATTTATTCCTATTCCAATACATGTTGTAATTCTTGTGATATATGTACTTACAGAAAATAATCAGTACGGCATAAATGATTTTTTTTACATTGTCAAACAACTATATGGCCTTTTTAGATTTAACAGCCGTAGGACATATAACAGAATCTGTGAGGCTCTGGGACTCCGAAAAGGCTAACTATACGTATAGTACTAGAGCATGTGCAAGCGTTCAGCCAGGTTGTGGTCATTACACTCAGGTAATTTGTTTATAATGAGACCCATAGAAAATGAACGATGACATCCCTGATTCCTTATTATTTCGGATTCATTTTTCTGTTTTCTTTCAAAAATATAGGATTGTTTCTTTCACTGCAAAACTGCTCTAAGGTGGGTCCGTAAACCGGTTAATCACACGATTTGTTTGGCTTTTATCAAATAAAATGACCGTCCTAAGTCGGTATCGTAATTGCACTACAATCAAATATTTTTGTAATGTATCATATGTGCTAGTATATTATTTATATTCATGTATTGTATAGCTCCATGGTGACTTCTGCCACATAAATGAACCAGTAACTCCTCTTTTTACTTTCCTATTTGAATGCATTGATTGGAAGTTGCATGGTCCTGAGAGTCATGTAATACATTAAATTATTATATCATTAATATAATATAACCCATGTACACCACTTACACGTAAATGACACATTCTACCCTAATCTTTAATAAATAAAGGCTTTTAGCAGAATAATCAACGCAACGTGGTAAAATGAAATTTATACAGCATATGGGATGATGACCGTAAATATTTAATCTAATCTAAACATCCTATTCCATCCATACATCTCTTACAAGTTTGCAATAAGTGGGTTATTTATTCTTTTTCTGTTATACTGACATGACATATGGCGAGTCTTTTGCTTTAGTAATATTTAACAAATACGTTTTACAATATACTATGAATTGTTCATATTTGTTTCTTGAGTGATTTTAAAAGGGATTAAATAGGTTTGTTTCCAAAATCGTTAACTCTTTAATGTTTCAAATCTGATCTTTTACTGTTGACATTTACAGGTTGTCTGGCATAATTCCGCTAACATAGGATGCGGCATTCAAAGATGCCCAAACTTCTTTAGCGGAAGAGGTGTGATTGTTGTCTGTAATTATGGACCAGGGTACTGTATACTTTTAACAATTTCTGAATGATGTATAAATATTGAATTTATTATCCATTTGCTTTAATGTATAGTACAACTACGTTTTTGATGACTGGTAAACACCCACAAGATCCTAAAGCAAAGATTATTTAAAGGCCAAGAAGGAAGCCAACCCATTTATCATATTTATCCTATTACAACCGTACTGCTACCATTTGGAATCCTGATTTGGAGATGAGACAGTGAAAGTGAAATCTGTGTCCAAGCATCAGCCAGATGCAGAAACCATATAAGTGAAGCTAAACATAAAAAAAGAAAAAGAAAAAAAAAAGTTTTGTTCAGAAAAAAAATCTATTTTGTTATCACTTTTGTCAACATTGTCGATGTAAACATGAATTATATAATAGGTTTTTTTTAATCACCATTATTATTATTTTCAGAGGCAATTATATCGGTCAACACCCATATAGCACCGATCCATCAGGTTTGAGTCTCTTTATATTTATTTCACGTCTTCATGTTTTATTTGTGTTTATTTGTGTTTTTATGTAAATGCATATTTGTATTTTAAATCAAACAATAATACGTGTTCATTTAATTATTCCCATACAGGAATTAATATTCATAACATTTACTGTGTAAATCGTCCCTTGTACTGTATCATTCTGCATTAAGACAAACAATTTGATGGATAAAACACAGACAATATTAATAAAAGTTCATATCGGACTTTTGTATTGCCCTATCGATTTTATTTCTATAGTAATCAGTATGGAACAAATTTCTTTTCAATATTGTGAATGCATCCTATATTCCGACTTTATTTTTCATCATCAAACTAACAGATATTGGGTCTTTTCGTCATGCAGAGTTATTTCCCATTTGAGCAGGTATCTGACGTCAAATCATTGTGACGTCATATAATTTCTATATCACTTCCCGCAATTGTACACCAGTTGCCATAGAACTGGTAAACGTCACAATGGTTTGACGTCAGATACCTGCTCAAATGAGAAATAACGCCATGTATTTCCTATAGCTACACGCCATCAGTTGCATCCAAAATTTATAATTACAAAGGGTTTCTACAGTGTCTTGATCTTAGCAACTCTGCATGCCATTCTCAACCGTGTGCATGTTCCTCGTCTAATTTCGTATATTCTCCTTGTGGCCATGTCATTACTGGTGATCTCGATATAGTTAAAAACACTAAATTAAGAGAACTTTTACTTAAAGGTCCAAAATACAGAGAACCCAGATCATTCACATGCAGCCAAAATTTTGAGAATATTATGAACTGCTGCGAGGAATATGCCACACGATGGGCAAAAAGAGAGGAAGTACAAGTCGACACTCTTTCGGAATGGATAAAATCTATTGCAGTACTGCTGAGATCAAAAATTAAAAAATTACAAGGTTCTGTAAACACCAGATTCGAATCTATTTTTAAAGATCCTGATGTTGTCAGAGAACTTACCTTCCTCCAAGAACATTATATCATTACACCAGCAGATAAAGCATCTAATAATTATACATTTACTTGTAAGAAATATTACTTTGACAGCCTAGTGAAAGAATTAGGATTAAATTCAGCTCCAGGAAATCCTACTTATACTCTCACGAACTTTTCGGTTTCGGAAGTACTCGAGAATCATAAATCTGTCCTCAATACGTTTGGTATTGACTCAAATAAATTGAATTTAGAACTTCCATATTTGTACTGTATTCCAAAAATGCACAAAACTCCGTACAAACAACGCTTTATCGCTGGTTCCTCGAAGTGTTCCACAAAATCTGTATCGATGCTACTCACAAAAATATTATCAGAAATTAAATCTGGCCTTCATAGATATTGCGAAACAGTATATTCCAGAAGTGGAATTAATCAAATGTGGATCCTTAAAAATTCAAAAGAGTTGTTAGAACATCTAAAATCAAAAAGTTTTACTAAAATTCACTCCATCAAGTCTTTTGACTTTTCGACTCTGTACACAACGATCCCTCATCAGAAATTAAAAGACAGATTAGCGGAAATTATTCAAAATGCATTTACTAGTAAAAACGGAAGCCGCAAATTCAAATATATAGTAATAGGCCACGATAAAACTTACTTTGTTAGGGAAAATTCTGATTCCAAAAATAAATACACTGAAACAGCTGTCATCCAGATGTTGAACTTTCTTATCGATAACATTTTTGTGGTATTTGGAGGTAAGGTTTTTCAACAAATTGTCGGCATTCCAATGGGCACTAACTGTGCTCCGCTTCTGGCTGACATATTCCTTTATTCATACGAAGCTGAGTTCATTCAGTCTTTGCTTTCGCAAGGAAAAAAACAATTGGCTCTTGGCTTCAATTTTACTTACAGATATATAGATGACTTGCTTTCAATTAATAATCCTTCATTCGCGGATTACCTTAGCATCATCTATCCAAGTGAACTGGAGGTCAAAGAAACCACAGAAACTAGTAATTCTACTTCGTATTTAGATATTATGTTGTCTTTCGACATTAATGGTCAATTGAACACCTCACTCTATGACAAACGTGACGATTTCAATTTCGCTATCACAAACTTTCCTTTCATAAGTAGCAACATTCCATCATCGCCCGCATACGGCGTATTCATATCTCAGTTAATACGTTATTCCAGAGCATGTTCAAATTACAATGACTTTGTTCTGAGGGCTAGGCGACTTTCAGTTAAGCTGCTCAACCAGGGTTATATATGTGCTAGACTAGCATCGTCACTGAGGAAGTTCTACGGTCGTTACGAGACTCTTATTACTCCATATGATATCTCGTTATCCAGACTTTTAAATGATATTCTGGACTGAGACCGATTCCGATCACTTTACACAGATTTGACACCTTCTATACTAGAAGGTTACCTACTTCGACTTCTCCATATATAGATACATATGGAATTCACACGATTTGACTCTTTCTACGGGGTATATGTGACGGGTGTTGCTAGCAAGCAGGAGATGCTCACTCTCCCCGGGCACCTGATCTCACTCCATCACAGGGGTTCACATATGCTCTTCAAGTAGACATATTTTGTTATTTTCCATTTGTTTTTCATTTTCACTGATTTTGTATGTCCTATGGTTTCATGATTTTTGGACTTGTGGTTTGGATTTATCCATCAGCTTTACATCTGTATAACGAAAAGACTCAATACCATACTCGAACGAAATTCAAGTTTTATGTTGAGAACTGATTGTTATATTCACATTTGGATTCTCACAATTTCTTGCTTAAATATCACTGAAGTGTAAATTCAAATATGATGCATCAAATTAATACACGTATATATGTTCTGATAATAATCATTTAAATAGTTAAAAACAGAGAAGTACCGAAGGGTAATCCATATCTCATAGTCCATAGAATAAAGGAGACAATATCGTGTTAGTGTCATATTCAGACAAATGCGAACCCCAATAAAATCGAGGTGAGATCAGGTGCCCGTGAGGAGTAAGTGTCCCCTGGTTGCATGCAACAGTCGTCCCAAAAGTCCTGCAACAACCTTTCAAATCGAGGAAGTTAATACATGGATATACACGCATGAACATACAAAGGAGATAGGAACACGAAGTCAAATTTCCCACAGAGAAAATATTTTATGCACAACTTCCAAATAAGACGTCACATCAATTTATTTCTTCTTCTTCTTCTTCTTCTTCTTCTTCTTCTTCTTCTTCTTCTTCTTCTTCTTCTTCTTCTTCCATTACGAGGTGTACTCATAAATGAGTGTCATACTTCATGTGGCAGTCAAGATAAAAAGCCTCAGAAGGCAGTCAAAAAAAAAAGGAGAGGGAGTACGGTTTTAGATGGAAAAGATTAGCCCCTTTTCGCGTTTCGCTAGTTAGAAGACTCTGCTAACAGAATGTTGGGTATTAATAGTAAGGTTTTAAATGTTAGATGAAAGGGGAGCCCCTTTTCGCGTTATGCTAGTTAGAAGGCTCCTGTTAGAGACAGTGGTGCGCGAGTGAGGTACATGTAGGAAGTTTTGTGTGTGCTCGGGTTTATTATGTTTCTGGGTCTAGACCCAGTTGTGTGAAAAGTTGAGGGTGTTACCATTAAAACAATAAAATCTTAATTCCTCACTCTGTACTAAACTGAGCTGGTGGTAAGTTGCTGAGTGCTGTCCGGTACTCCTCCAAAGAACAGGATGATGTTACTGATGATGGTAGTTTATTCCAATCCCTGATGGTGTGTGGGAAGAAAGAGAACCGGCATACATTCTTCCTTGTTGTTGGTATTCGGATGATGTGCTTTCCCCAGGTTCTGATGTCGGTCTGAATGAGATACTGCCCTGCTGGGATGGCCACTAGGTTGTGCTGGATCTTGAAAAACAGTAAAAGGCGGATTCTTACTCTTCTTATCTGTAGTGGTTCCCATCCTAACGAGTTGACCATGTTGGTGACACTGCCTGGTGTCCTGTCCCAGTAATTTCTTGTGGCAAAACGTGCAGCTCTTCGTTGGACTTTCTCTATCTGGTTAATCTGTTCGATGGAGTGTGGGTCCCAGATAGAGGCAGCATATTCCAGGGTTGGACGTATAATGGCTTCATAAGCTCTGACCCGTGCTGTTGTTCTGCATCCTCTGAGGTTTCGTTTATAGAAAGCCCAGTGTCCTGTTTGCCTTCGCTGTAATGGCATCAATATGCTTTTTCCATTGTAGATCCTTGCTAATCGTAACACCCAAGTACTTGCTGGAGTCAACAACTTCTAACTAATGGTTGTGTAGACTGTAGTTTACTGGTATAGTCTTCCTTTTAGAGGCTACTTGAATTACCACACACTTCTCTGGATGGAAGAACATCTGCCACGTTTTTTCCCATTCCCCAAGTGCTGTTAGGTCCTTCTGCTATCCTCTTCGCTGTTGATCCTGCGATATAGTAGGCAATCGTCTGCAAACAATCGGGCCTCTGACTGGGTAATTTCTTGGAGGTCGTTGATGAAGGTCAGGAATAGTAATGGTCCAAGTACGGTCCATTGTGCCACTCCTGATAACACATCTGCACTTGTTGAAGTATGACCATCAGGTAAGACTTGCTGTTGTCTGTTTTTGAGGAAATCCTTGATCCAAAGCAGGGTGTTGTCTCGAACTCCATAGTGCTCAAGCTTATGTAGTAATCTCTGGTGAGGGACCTTGTCGAAGGCTTTGGAGAAATCCAAAAGGATGATGTCGACTTGGCTTCCCTGGTCCAAGGAGCGGGCAATACTGTCTACTGTGGTGGCTAGTTGTGTCTCACAGGAACGTTTGGATCTGAAACCATACTGATTGTTGGTAATGATGGAGTGTTGGTCAAATTGGTCCATAACCTGGCTGTGAATGATGTGCTCCAGTAGCTTACACGAGATCGATGTCAGGGAAACTGGTCTGTAGGTCGAGGCCTGGTGTTTGTCTCCTTTCTTAAATACTGGTACGATAGAATCTGTGCGCCAATCATCTGGTATGGTACCTGAATCAAGTGAGATCTGAAATATCTTGGTCATCACTGGAGCAATCTGGTCTGCATACTCATGTAAGAGCCTGGATTGTATTCCATCGGGTCCAGTCGCCTTGTGAGAGTGGATGTTCCTAAGAAGCTTGAGAACTCCTGTCTGTCCAACTTTGATTGAGGGCATCGCTGGGTAAGGGCTTGTACCTTTGTCTGGCATTGATGTCCTGTCCTCTCTTGTGTAGACAGAGTGGAACTGTTCATTTTTATTTCTGCTTTAGACTCATTGTCATTGTAGAGGAGTCCATCTGTCTTCTTTAGTGGTGCTACTCCCTATATGTCTTGGCACTTGCTTTTCAGGTATGACCAAAACCTCTTGCTGTTATTTTGCATGTCCCCACATACTGTCTGGTCGATGTAATGGTCATGGACCATCCTCATTTCCCATTGGGCTGTTGCCTTGAGTTGCCTGTATCGGGTTTGGTCCTTTGGCTTCTTTGTGATGCGTGCTTTATGGAAAGCCTTCTGACGTTGCCGTAGTAACCGTTAGACCATGGGTTAGAGTAACGCTTTCTGCTGATCTTGGATGGTATGTTGTTTTCTACTACTGATGTTATAGCTGTCTTGAAATCAATCCAGATATCATTAGCTGTAGTGTAGGTCTTTCTCGTAAAGTAGGGTTCGCATATGTCTGAATATGACATTGTACATGATATTATTCTTTTTTTTTCATTGACTACGAGATATGTTTTACCCCTCGGTAATTTTTCGTTGTTTACTTTATATACATAACGGTCGATCTTAAAGTTGACCCCCTATATCTTAACTGCAGCAGATGCGTTATTTGGATGGGGGTTATTGGAACAAACATTAGCAATTTTTGTTCAAAACTCGAAATCATGTATAACGACTTTGTTACGTAAACATGATAACGACTCCTATATATATGTATACCTTCGCTATACACGCCCAATATAAGATATATCAAATTAAAAAACCATGCCATTCCGTCTGTAAATCCCGAAGTTTCCACAATTTAAGTAAATATACATCAAACCTGTAATGAAAAAAGAAGTATATTAACGATTTATTACAGAAGGACGACTGTCTGACCAAGAATAATAATACTTTTCATTCTGCAAAAAATAATGCAAAACAGAGCTCCGGAAAAAGGGAAAGGGGGGGGGGGGAATTACCTTATATACCTCACACATATTTTAGGACCTTTAGAGATTTACATTAATAATGTTCATTCTAGGATGTTATTTTATTTGTTAGTGTACAAAACACCATAATTTATTACATGTTTCAACAAATAGTATTTCGTAACACAAATAATTTCCTATTCTTATTTGGTGAAGAACACCATTTAAAATTTTCCAAAAATTCATAAAATTGTCATATGCTTAAAGTGAAGATTAGAGTTTAACACATCTGACTTATGTCTATGTTAATTTTAAATATATTATTTTTGGCATTTGATGAAATTGCACTATCCTAATTAAGAATAGGAAGTTGTTGTTATACAAAAATTTATACAAAATATATATTTTAAGTATAGAATAGTCGAACATTTTTTAATTTCTTTTCTGTCTTGTGTGATGTCAAACATGTGCTTCGTAGAGGATGCACATTATTCTGAAATGTAAGAATAAACTTTCTTTGTACCTCATGATTGTAAAAGTGAATTGGTAAGCGAAAATATATCTCTATCAAAAATTTCTCTGAACGTTTATCATATTCATTCCTCTACATGTCCATCTATTCAGATGATGGCAATATCGTATTATAAATGAACTGACAACCCCCCCCCCCCCAAAAAAAAACCAAAAAACAAACAAACAAACAAACAAAACAAAAAAAAAACCCCAAAAAACCATTAAAGTAGACATTGATACGAATTTTTGAATTGAGAGCTATATTAAACCCTAAAACGCCGATTTCCGACTTAGATCTCTGTTATTTGAAAGCAGTTCAAAATATCAAAAGGTAATAATAGAGTAAACTTTACATACAGCCAACACGTTTACTAAGAATTCATGCTTATTATGAACCAAAATGTATTCCCCAATTTTATTTCCATGTAAAGATATGGGAAATTTCCGTTTTTAGCGAATTTTAATAGTACAAATTAATGCATATTGCGAACCAATACCTTTTGCACCGTGGTTAAATTTCTTCATAAATACACACTGTTATTACGAACTGATTACCTGTGATTACTACAGTTACGTGATTAGTAATAACAAGTTGTTGGTCACAATAGTTCATATTTGAGGCGATAATTGTTTGACAAACAAAAGCGCGTTGGTCTTACTCGTGCTTATCCTACTTTGGATTGGATATTTTAAGCTTGGTAAGGGGATTCCCAATGTAGGAAACGCATAACGATATCATTAGAAACTAAATACCAAATCATTGTTAAAGTTGATGAAGGAAAACGGAGAAAGAAATACAGTGCTGCGGACTTTGGTATTCACAAAAATACACGGAATACAAAACATAAAAACCATGATATAATGTTGACGTTTTCAACTGCCAGTCTGCCGTTATACATTTAATGAATTGTGTCAGATGAAACATCAGACACAATGACAAAGAAAAAAATCAATGACTTCTCCTGAAAATTGGATGCATTGCACAATCATTGAATACAGATTACGAGCTCTTGTATGCTATATTCATTGTTTATAAATTTGGTTATAGCGAACTTTATTTCTTCCCTCGGTAAATTTCGTAATATGCATATGGCGAACTATGCATAGTACGAACCAGTTTTATTGGTCCCTAGCGATTCTCTATAAACGTGTTTTACTGTGGTTGATCGCAGGGTAAAAATTGAGAATGTTAAAGAACGTTCTTTCTCCGTTCTTTTAAATTTGACACACCAACCCTGTGTTAAAACTACGGAATCCGCTTAAAGGTATTTCAGTCTTATAAAACTAGAACAAAAGATATGATTCTTTTATAGACGCTATAAGATATTAGTGTCAATCATTTGAATGTTAAATGATTATGTTACGGGGGAGGATATGACGAAAATGACCAGTGCTAACTCCTAAAGTACCACGATGAATATATTCATTTTATAACGTCTATCAAAGGAAAAATCTAAGTTACTGACTCCGCCGTATGACAAGTCACCAAGGAAATGAAGCAAAATACATACCAGTACAAATCCAAGATATTGTTCCAAAATCCACAACTCGAAGTCGAAGAAACACGACAATACATATGTAAATATAAAATAAACAATCACGAACCTCTGTCAAAACAGAGGTGGGATCAGGTGCCATGGAGGAGTAAGCATCCCCTGACGACCGGAAAGATGAAAGGAGTATGTAAAATACAGGTATAAAACGACTTAAAATATAATGATATGATATAAAATATAATAAATACTATCATCAGTGTTACCTTTATTTCCAGTGACTCCATGCACAGTGAACCCTTGTCTTCATGGTGGTACATGTTCTCCATCGGGAAGTTCATACAGCTGTTCATGTACATCCGGGTATCAAGGAACAAACTGTGCAACAGCACGTATGTATATATATATATATATATATTTATATATTTATACATTAGTAAATTACATATATAAATGTATAATTATCATAATCATAAATGTATGATAATATGCGTTGTATAAAATATATCAAAACCATTTATCATCAACGAAAATCGATGTTCACGCAATCAACATGGAGGTACTTACACGGCTTCTGGATCCTCTTACACATGTTCTTGTACCAGCGACTTCACCGGCACAAATTGCGAACAGCTTATTCCTCAAACATTTCTCCCATGAGAAAAAGAAAACGCAACAAATCATACTTAGTGTAACTCGTGTAATTTCAGGAAGTTTTCTCATTTTTTTTTTGTATAAACTAATTTCAGTGGTAGATCCGTGTTCATCAGATCCATGCCAAAATGGAGGATCTTGCACAGCTTCTGGATCTTCTTACACATGTTCTTGTACCAGCGACTTCACCGGGCCAAATTGTGATGAAGGTGAGCGTAATTCCCCCAAAATAGATGCTTTGATGTCATGAAAATAACCAAGTATTCAGGAAAGCCGGTGTGGGCTCAGCAGACTATGCGTTCGTCTTGTGATCGTGAGGTCTCTGGTTCAACTCTCGATGTGGTGACAATAGTGTCCTGTCTTTTGGATGTCAGTAAACTCAGGTTCCATTTCTCGGTAGGTTTGGTTGTGAAAAATGCCTTACTCCATCTGGTGAGTCCTTGTTAACGGTATAGAATATACACTAGACTCCGTGACCGTCTTTATCAGCCTCTAAATCGTATCCATGGAGTTTTCTTAGTTTTTGATTGTTTGTTTGTTTGGGAGATTACAGTTTTTTAAAGGGTTGGGGAAAAAATTGTGTTCTTTTGTTTAGGTGTGCTCTATCTACAAGGAATGCATCCACATAAGGAATATAAATAAAATAATAAACCCCTGCCCCTCTCAAAAGGAAAAGAGAAAAGACAAAAGAAACATTGGTATACATTGTATATTTTGTCGTAGCAATTTAAGTCAAACTGCAGAAGTGCACAAAGTGGTCTTGTTTTTAGAATAAAACATTGAAGTCAAACGTCTTGTGTCAATGTACTCATAGCACTAGAAAATCTACAGCGCTATTTATGCCTGGAAAATATGTTTAAAATGTAGTTTCAAGTGTTTTCTTGTTTGTGTGAATGTTTGATTAATTCAGGTACTTTTAGGAAATTTTCTCTTTCTAATTATGTAAACTCCTTTCAGCGGTAGATCCGTGTTCACCAAATCCATGCCTAAATGGAGGATCTTGCACAGCTTCTGGATCTTCTTACACATGTTCTTGTACCAGCGACTTCACCGGGCCAAATTGTGATGAAGGTGAGCGTAATTCCCCCCCCCCCCCCAAATGCTTTGATATCATGAAAATAACCAAGTATTCAGGAAAGCCGGTGTGGGCTCAGTAGAGTATACGTTCATCTTGTGATCGTGAGGTCTCTAGTTCGACTCTCGATGTAGTGACAATGGTGTCCTGTCTTTCGGATAAGACAGTAAACTGACATCCCATTTCAAGGTAGGTTTGGTTGTGAAAATGCCTTACTCCATCTGGTGAATCCTTGTCAACGGTATAGAATGTACACTAGACTCAGTGACCGTCTATATCAGCCTCTAGATTATCCGCATATGGTGCACTAAATTATAAAGTATATATGTTCTATATTTATTATAACCACTAGGCCGGTGTCACTGCTGGTGGACTGATAGTCGCCGAGGGCATCATAAGTCTAGTTTTCAGTGCTTTTGTACTGACATGAAATATATACTTCAAATTTTCAGTCATCAAATTAAGTAACTCACTCTAAATCTAAGGAGTATCTCCCTCATGCATAGCTCTGTCCTCAGATAGATTCTTTGGTTCACTTTTCTGTCATTTTGGTTTCAACACTGCTCTTCAAATATTTATATATTTTGATAATTCCAATCATTTGGCCACGAGCATCACTGAAGAGACATAAGTTGTCGAAATGTGCATATGGTGCACTAAATTGAATGGTATATATCTTCTATATTTATTATAACCACTAGGCCGGTGTCACTGCTGGTGGACTGATAGTCGCCGAGGGCATCATAAGTCTAGTTTTCAGTGCTTTTGTACTGACATGAAATATATACTTCAAATTTTCAGTCATCAAATTAAGTAACTCACTCTAAATCTAAGGAGTATCTCCCTCATGCATAGCTCTGTCCTTAAATAGATTCTTGGTTCACTTTTCTGTCATTTTGGTTTCAACACTGCTCTTCAAATATTTATATATTTTGATAATTCCAATCATTTGGCCACGAGCATCACTGAAGAGACATAAGTTGTCGAAATGTGCATATGGTGCACTAAATTGAATGGTATATATCTTCTATATTTATTATAACCACTAGGCCGGTGTCACTGCTGGTGGACAGATAGTCGCCGAGGGCATCATAAGTCTAGTTTTCAGTGCTTTTGTACTGACATGAAATATATACTTCAGCATCACTGAAGAGACATAAGTCGTCGAAATGCGCATATGGTGCACTAAATTAAATGGTGTATATGTTCTATATTTATTATATCCATGGAATTTTCTTACTTTTTGATTGTTTGTTTGTTTGGGAGATTACAGTGTTTTTAAGGGGAGGGGAGAAATTGTGTTCTTTTGTTTAGGTGTGCTTTATCTACAAATAATGCACGCACATAACCAATATAAATAAAATGATAAACCCCTGCCCCTCTCGAAAAGAAAAGAGAAAAGACAAAAGAAACATTGGTATACATTGTATATTTTCTCGTAGCAATTTAAGTCAAACTGTAGGAGTGCACAAAGAGGTGTTGTCTTTAGAATAAAACATTAAAGTCAAAAGTCTTGTGTCAATGCACTCATAGCTCTAGAAAATCTCCAGCGCTATTTAGGCCTAAAAAATATGTTTAAAATATAGTTTCAAGTGTTTTCTTGTTTGTGTGAATGTTTGATTAATTAAGGTACTTTTAGGAAATTTTCTCTTTCTGATTATGTAAACTCCTTTTAGGTGTAGATCCGTGTTCACCAAATCCATGCCTAAATGGAGGATCTTGCACAGCTTCTGGATCTTCTTACACATGTTCTTGTACCAGCGAGTTCACCGGGCCAAATTGTGATGAAGGTGAGCGTAATTCCCCCCAAAAAATGCTTTGATGTCATGAAAATAACCAAGTATTCAGGAAAGCCGGTGTGGGCTCAGTAGAGTATGCGTTCGACTTGAGATCGTGAGGTCTCTGGTTCGACTCTCGATGTAGTGACAATAGTGTCCTGTCTTTCGCTAAGACAGTAAACTGAGGTCCCATTTCAAGGTAGGTTTGAACTTGAAAAATGACTTACTCCATCTGGTGAGTCCTTGTTAACGGTATAAAATCTACACTAGACTGCTTGACCGTCTATATTAGCCTCTAAATCCTGTCCATGGAATTTTGTTACTTTTTGATTGTTTGTTTGTTTGGGAGATTGCAGCTTTGTTTAGTTTTGGTTTTTTTTTCTTGAAGGGGAAGGGGAGAAGTTGTCTTGTTTTGTTTAGGTGTCCTCTATCTACAAGTAATGCACCCACATCAGCGATATAAATAAAATAATAAACCCCTGCCCCTCCCGTAAAAACGAGAAAAGACAAAAGAAATATTGGTATATAGTGTATATTTTGTCGTCGCAATTTATGTCAAACTGCAGGAGTGCACAAAGCTGTCTTGTTTTTAGAATAAAACATTAAAGTTAAAGGTCTTGTGTCAATGAATTCATAGCACTAGAAAATCTCCAGAGCTATTTATGCCTGGAAAATATGTTTAAAATGTAGTTTCAAGTACTTTCTTGTTTGTGTGAATGTTTGATTAATTCAGGTACTTTTAGGAAATTTTCTATTTCTGATTATGTTAACTTCTTTCAGTGGTAGATCCGTGTTCGTCAGATCCATGCCTAAATGGAGGATCTTGCACAGCTTCTGGATCTTCTTACACATGTTTTTGTACCAGCGACTTCACCGGGCCAAATTGTGATGAAGGTGAGCGTAATCCCCCCCCCCCCAAATGCTTTGATGTCATGAAAATAACCAAGTATTCAAGAAAGCCGGTGTGGGCTCAGTAGACTATGCGTTCATCTTGTGATCGTGAGGTCTCTGGTTCGACTCTCGATGTAGTGACAATTGTTTCCTGTCTTTCGGATAAGACAGTAAACTGAGGTCCTATTTCAAGGTAGCTTTGGTCGTGAGAAATGCCTTACTCCATTTGGTGAGTCCTTGTCAAGGGTATAGAATGTACACTAGATTGCGTTACCGTGTATGTCAGCCTCTAAATGGTATCATTGGAGTTTTGTTAGGTTTTGATTGTTTGTTTGGGATATTGCAGTTTTTTTAAGGGTAGGGGGGAAATTGTGTTCTTTTGTTTAGGTGTGCTCTATGTACAAGCAATCCACCCACATAAGCAATATAAATAATATAATAAACCCCTGCCCCTCTCGAAAAGAAAAGAGAAAAGACAAAAGAAACATTGGTATACATTGTATATTTTGCCGTATCAATTTAAGTCAAACTGCAGGACTGTACAAAGTGGTCTTGTTTTTAGAATAAAACATTAAATTCAAAAGTCTTGTGTCAATGTACTCATAGCACTAGAAAATCTCCAGCGCTATTTATGCCTGGAAAATATGTTTAAAATGTAGTTTCAAGTGTTTTCTTGTTTGTGTGAATGTTTGATTAATTCAGGTACTTTTAGGAAATTTTCTCTTTCTGATTATGTAAACTTCTTTCAGCGGTAGATCCGTGTTCACCAAATCCATGCCTAAATGGAGGATCTTGCACAGCTTCTGGATCTTCTTACACGTGTTCTTGTACCAGCGACTTCACCGGGCCAAATTGTGATGAAGGTGAGCTTAATTCCTCCAAAATAGATACTTTGATGTCATGAAAATAATCAAGTATTCAGGAAAGCCGATGTGGACTCAGTAGACTATGTATTCGGCTTGTGATCGTGAGGTCTCTGGCTCGACTCTGGATGTACTGACAATAGTGTCCTGTCTTTCGGATGAGACAGTAAACTGACGTCCCATTTCACCGTAGGTTTCGTCATGAAAAATGCCTTACTGCTTCTGGTGAGTCCTTGGTAGCGCTACAAAATCTACACTAGACTGCGTGACCGTCTATATCAGCCTCTAAATGGTATCCATTGAATTTTTGTTACTTTTTGATGGTTTGTTTGGGAGATTGCGATTTCTTAAGGGGAGGAGGAGTAATTGTGTTCTTTTGTTTAGGTGTGCTCTATCTCATGTAATGCACCCACATAAGCAATATAAACAAAATAATAAACCCCTGCCCCTCTCGAAAAGAAAAGAGAAAAGACAAAAGAAACATTGGTATACATTGTATATTTTCTCGTAGCAATTTAAGTCAAACTGTAGGAGTGCACAAAGAGGTGTTGTCTTTAGAATAAAACATTAAAGTCAAAAGTCTTGTGTCAATGCACTCATAGCTCTAGAAAATCTCCAGCGCTATTTAGGCCTAAAAAATATGTTTAAAATATAGTTTCAAGTGTTTTCTTGTTTGTGTGAATGTTTGATTAATTAAGGTACTTTTAGGAAATTTTCTCTTTCTGATTATGTAAACTCCTTTCAGCGGTAGATCCGTGTTCACCAAATCCATGCCTAAATGGAGGATCTTGCACAGCTTCTGGATCTTCTTACACATGTTCTTGTACCAGCGAGTTCACCGGGCCAAATTGTGATGAAGGTGAGCGTAATTCCCCCCAAAATAGATGCTTTGATGTCATGAAAGTAACCAAGTATTCAGGAAAGCCGGTGTGGGCTCAGTAGACGATGTATTCGTCTTGTGAACGTGAGGTCTCTGGTTCGACTCTCGATGTAGTGACAATAGTGTCCGGTCTTTCGGATAAGACAGTAAACTGAGGTCCCATTTCACGGTAGGTTTGGTCGTGAAAATGCCTTACTGCTTCTGGTGAGTCCTTGGTAGCGCTACAAAATCTACACTAGACTGCTTGACCGTCTATATCAGCCTCTACATCATATCCATCGAATTTTGTTACTTTTTGATTGTTTGTTTGTTTGGGAGATTGTAGTTTTATTTTTCTTTTGTTTCCCTTTTTTTTAACGGGAGGGTGAAAAGTTGGGGGGGGGGGGGTTTGTTGGTGGTGGTGGTTTGCTCTATGTACAAGTAATGCACCCACATAAGCAATATAAATAAAATAAAAAAATAAACATCCGTCCCTCTCGAAAAGAAAAGATGAAAGACAAATAAACACTGTTATACATTGCATATTTTGTCGTAGCAATTTAAGTAAACTGCAGGAGTGCACTAAGTGGTCTTGTTTTTAGAATAAAGCATTAAAGTGAAAAGTCTTGTGTCAATGAATTCATAGCACTGGAAAATCTCCAGCGCTATTTATGCCTGGAAAATATGTTTAAAATGTAATTTTATGTGTTTTCTGGTTTGTGTGAATGTTTGATTAATTCAGATACGTTTAGGAAATTTTCTCTTTCTGATTATGTAAACTCCTTTCAGCGGTAGATCCGTGTTCACCAAATCCATGCCAAAATGGAGGATCTTGCACAGCTTCTGGATCTTCTTACACATGTTCTTGTACCAGCGACTTCACCGGGCCAAATTGTGATGAAGGTGAGCGTAATTCCCCCAAAATAGATGTTTTGATGTAATGAAAATAATCAAGTATTCAGAAGAGCCTATGTGGGCTCAGTAGACGATGCGTTCGGCTTGTGATCGTGAGGTCTCTGGTTCGACTCTCGATGTAGTGACAATAGTGTCCTGTCTTTCGGATGTCAGTAAACTGAGGTCTCATTTCACGGTAAGTTAGGTCGTGAAAAATGCCTTACTCCATCTGGTGAGTCCTTGTTAACGGTATAGAATGTACCCTAGACTCCGTGACCGTCTATCTCAGCCTCTAAATTGTATTCATGGAAGTTTGTTAGTTTTTGAATGTTTGTTTGTTTGGGAGAATGCAGTTTTTTTTAAGGGGAGAGGGAGAAATTGTGGGGTTTTTTTTCTTTAGGTTTGCTTTATCTACAAGTAATGCACCGATATAAGCAATATAAATAAAATAATAAACCCTTGCCCCTTTCGAAAAGAAAAGAGAAAAGACAAAAGAAACATTGGTATACATTGTATATTTTGTTGTAACAATTTAAATCAAACTGCAGGAATGCACAAAGTGGTCTTGTTTTTAGAATAAGACATTAAAGTCAAAAGTCTTGTGTGAATGAATTCATAGCACTAGAAAATCTCCAGCGCTATTTATGCCTGGAAAATATGTTTAAAATGTAGTTTTAAGTGTTTTCTGGTTTGTGTGAATGTTTGATTAATTCAGATACTTTTAGGAAATTTTCTCTTTCTGATTATGTAAACTCCTTTCAGCGGTAGATCCGTGTTCACCAAACCCATGCCTAAATGGAGGATCTTGCACAGCTTCTGGATCTTCTTACACGTGTTCTTGTACCAGCGAGTTCACCGGGCCAAATTGTGATGAAGGTGAGCGGAATCCCCCCACCCCCCAAATAGATGCTTTGATGTCATGAAAGTAACCAAGTATTCAGGAAAGCCGGTGTGGGCTCAGTAGACCGTATATAAACTAAGGACAGTAAAAGGCTCCGATAACGTTATTTTATCATGTAATAAAATAGTCAAACGTCTTCTAAATAGACAATATGATATTGAGATCATCAAAAAGACTATAGGACTTGTATTTGGCCCCTCTACAGCCTTTTGCAGACTCTTACTTGAACGTTGCACGCTGACTAACAGGGCGGTGGGGACTATATGACGGGCCTTGTCCTAACCTCTTTCAGAGGAGACATGGTCCTGAACCTCGTCCCCTCTGACTGTTAGTCGGGACTCCTACAGATCTAGGGTCTTAGCTCGCTTTCAGACTGGCAGAGCACGTTTATCATGTTGATGTCGCATATATTTTTATACCGTTATATGTTTTACAATACCTTGCGTGTTTATATCTTTATGACCTCTCAATATGCTATACCTGTTGACCCTTGTTCTTTAAATGGAGGATTATGTATAAATTTTTAAATGTACGTCCTTTGATTGTTCTACTGTTACGGTGAGTGGGAGGGTGGGCCCGTAAACCGGTTAACCACACGATTTGTTTGGCTTTTGTCAAATTAAATGACCGTCCTAAGTCGGTATCGTAATTGCACTACAATCAAATATTTTTGTAATGTGTTATATGTTCTAGTATATTATTTATATTCCTGTATTGTATAGCTCCATGGTGACTTCTGCCACATAACTGAGCCAGTAACTCCTCTTTTTTCTTTTAGAATAAAACATTAAAGTCAAAAGTCTTGTGTCAATGTACTCATAGCACTAGAAAATCTCCAGCGCTATTTAGGCTTGGAAAATATGTTTCAAATATAGTGGTTTCTTGTTTGTGTGAATGTTTGATTAATTCAGGTACTTTTAGGAAATTTTCTCTTTCTGATTATGTAAACTCCTTTCAGTGGTAGATCCGTGTTCACCAAATCCATGCCTAAATGGAGGATCTTGCACAGCTTCTGGATCTTCGTACACATGTTCTTGTACCAGCGACTTCACCGGGCCAAATTGTGATGAAGGTGAGCGTAATTCCCCCCCCCCCAAATAGATGTTTTGATGTAATGAAAATAATCAAGTATTCAGAAGAGCCTGTGTGGGCTCAGTAGACGATGCGTTCGGCTTGTGATCGTGAGGTCTCTGGTTACACTCACGATATAATGACAATAGTGTCCTGTCTTTCGGATAAGACAGTAAACTGAGGTCCCATTTCACGGTAGGTTTGGGCGTGAAAAATGCCTTACTGCTTCTGGTGAGTCCTTGGTAGCGCTACAAATTCTACTCTAGACTGCGTGACCGTCTATATTAGCCTCTGTGTCCTGTCTTTCGGATGTCAGTAAACTGAGGTCCCATTTGACGGTAGGTTTGGTCGTGAAAAATGCCTTACTCCATCTGGTGAGTCCTTGTTAACGGTATAGAATGTACCCTAGACTCCGTGACCGTCTATCTCAGCCTCTAAATTGTATTCATGGAAGTTTGTTAGTTTTTGAATGTTTGTTTGTTTGGGAGATTGCAGTTTTTTTTAAGGGGAGAGGGAGAAATTGTGTTTTTTTTTTCTTTAGGTTTGCTTTATCTACAAGTAATGCACCGATATAAGCAATATAAATAAAATAATAAACCCTTGCCCCTTTCGAAAAGAAAAGAGAAAAGACAAAAGAAACATTGGTATACATTGTATATTTTGTCGTAGCAATTTAAATCAAACTGCAAAAGTGCACAAAGTGGTCTTGTTTTTAGAATAAAACATTAAAGTCAAAAGTCTTGTGTGAATGAATTCATAGCACTAGAAAATCTCCAGCGCTATTTATGCCTGGAAAATATGTTTAAAATGTAGTTTTAAGTGTTTTCTGGTTTGTGTGAATGTTTGATTAATTCAGATACTTTTAGGAAATTTTCTCTTTCTGATTATGTAAACTCCTTTCAGCGGTAGATCCGTGTTCACCAAACCCATGCCTAAATGGAGGATCTTGCACAGCTTCTGGATCTTCTTACACGTGTTCTTGTACCAGCGACTTCACCGGGCCAAATTGTGATGAAGGTGAGCGTAATTCCTCCAAAATAGATGCTTTGATGTCATGAAAATAATCAAGTATTCAGGAAAGCCGGTGTGGGCTCAGTAGACTATGTATTCGGCTTGTGATCGTGAGGTCTCTGGCTCGACTCTGGATGTACTGACAATAGTGTCCTGTCTTTCGGATAAGACAGTAAACTGACGTCCCATTTCACCGTAGGTTTCGTCATGAAAAATGCCTTACTGCTTCTGGTGAGTCCTTGGTAGCGCTACAAAATCTACACTAGACTGCGTGACCGTCTATATTAGCCTCTAAATCGTATCCATTGAATTTTTGTTATTTTTTATGGTTTGTTTGGGAGATTGCGATTTCTTAAGGGGAGGGAGAGAAATTGTGCTCTTTTGTTTAGGTGTGCTCTATCTCATGTAATGCATCCACATAAGTAATATAAACAAAATAATAAACCCCTGCCCCTCTCGAAAAGAAAAGAGAAAAAACAAAAGAAACATTGGTATACATTGTATATTTTCTCGTAGCAATTTAAGTCAAACTGTAGGAGTGCACAAAGAGGTGTTGTCTTTAGAATAAAACATTAAAGTCAAAAGTCTTGTGTCAATGCACTCATAGCTCTAGAAAATCTCCAGCGCTATTTAGGCCTAAAAAATATGTTTAAAATATAGTTTCAAGTGTTTTCTTGTTTGTGTGAATGTTTGATTAATTAAGGTACTTTTAGGAAATTTTCTCTTTCTGATTATGTAAACTCCTTTTAGGTGTAGATCCGTGTTCACCAAATCCATGCCTAAATGGAGGATCTTGCACAGCTTCTGGATCTTCTTACACATGTTCTTGTACCAGCGAGTTCACCGGGCCAAATTGTGATGAAGGTGAGCGTAATTCCCCCCCAAAATAGATGCTTTGATGTCATGAAAGTAACCAAGTATTCAGGAAAGCCGGTGTGGGCTCAGTAGACGATGTATTCGTCTTGTGAACGTGAGGTCTCTGGTTCGACTCTCGATGTAGTGACAATAGTGTCCTGTCTTTCGGATAAGACAGTAAACTGAGGTCCCATTTCACGGTAGGTTTGGTCGTGAAAATGCCTTACTGCTTCTGGTGAGTCCTTGGTAGCGCTACAAAATCTACACTAGACTGCTTGACCGCCTATATCAGCCTCTACATCATATCCATCGAATTTTGTCACTTTTTGATTGTTTGTTTGTTTGGGAGATTGTAGTTTTATTTTTCTTTTGTTTCCCTTTTTTTAACGGGAGGGTGAAAAGTTGGGGAGGGGGGGTTGTTGGTGGTGGTGGTTTGCTCTATCTACAAGTAATGCACCCACATAAGCAATATAAATAAAATAAAAAAAAAATAAACATCCGTCCCTCTCGAAAAGAAAAGATGTACAACAAATAAACATTGGTATACATTGTATATTTTGTCGTAGCAATTTAAGTAAACTGCGGGAGTGCACTAAGTGGTCTTGTTTTTAGAATAAAACATTAATGTCAAAAGTCTTGTGTCAATGAATTCATAGCACTAGAAAATCTCCAGCGCTATTTATGCCTGGAAAATATGTTTAAAATGTAGTTTTAAGTGTTTTCTGGTTTGTGTGAATGTTTGATTAATTCAGATACTTTTAGGAAATTTTCTCTTTCTGATTATGTAAACTCCTTTCAGCGGTAGATCCGTGTTCACCAAACCCATGCCTAAATGGAGGATCTTGCACAGCTTCTGGATCTTCTTACACATGTTCTTGTACCAGCGAGTTCACCGGGCCAAATTGTGATGAAGGTGAGCGTAATCCCCCCCACCCCCCAAATAGATGCTTTGATGTCATGAAAGTAACCAAGTATTCAGGAAAGCCGGTGTGGGCTCAGTAGACCGTATATAAACTAAGGACAGTAAAAGGCTCCGATAACGTTATTTTATCATGTAATAAAATAGTCAAACGTCTTCTAAATAGACAATATGATATTGAGATCATCAAAAAGACTATAGGACTTGTATTTGGCCCCTCTACTGCCTTTTGCAGACTCTTACTTGAACGTTGCACGCTGACTAACAGGGCGGTGGGAACTATATGACGGGCCTTGTCCTAACCTCTTTCAGAGGAGACATGGTCCTGAACCTCGTCCCCTCTGACTGTTAGTCGGGACTCCTACAGATCTAGGGTCTTAGCTCGCTTTCAGACTGGCAGAGCACGTTTATCATGTTGATGTCGCATATATTTTTATACCGTTATATGTTTTACAATACCTTGCGTGTTTATATTTTTATGACCTCTCAATATGCTATACCTGTTGACCCTTGTTCTTTAAATGGAGGATTATGTATAAATTTTTAAATGTACGTCCTTTGATTGTTCTGCTGTTACGGTGAGTGGGAAGGTGGGCCCATAAACCGGTTAACCACACGATTTGTTTGGCTTTTGTCAAATTAAATGACCGTCCTAAGTCGGTATCGTAATTGCACTACAATCAAATATTTTTGTAATGTGTTATATGTTCTAGTATATTATTTATATTCCTGTATTGTATAGCTCCATTGTGATTTCTGCCACATAACTGAGCCAGTAACTCCTCTTTTTACTTTTAGAATAAAACATTAAAGTCAAAAGTCTTGTGTCAATGTACTCATAGCACTAGAAAATCTCCAGCGCTATTTAGGCCTGGAAAATATGTTTCAAATATAGTGGTTTCCTGTTTGTGTGAATGTTTGATTAATTCAGGTACTTTTAGGAAATTTTCTCTTTCTGATTATGTAAACTCCTTTCAGTGGTAGATCCGTGTTCACCAAATCCATGCCTAAATGGAGGATCTTGCACAGCTTCTGGATCTTCGTACACATGTTCTTGTACCAGCGACTTCACCGGGCCAAATTGTGATGAAGGTGAGCGTAATCCCCCCCCCCTCAAAATAGATGTTTTGATGTAATGAAAATAATCAAGTATTCAGAAGAGCCTGTGTGGGCTCAGTAGACGATGTATTCGGCTTGTGATCGTGGGGTCTCTGGTTCGATTCTCGATGTAGTGACAATAGTGTCCTGTCTTTCGGATGTCAGTAAACTGAGGACCCATTTCACGGTAGCTTTGATCGTGAAAAATGCCTTACTGTGTCTGGCGAATCCTTGTTAACGGTATAGAATGAACACTAGACTGCGTGACCGTCTATATCAGCCTCTAAATCGTATCCATCGATTTTGTTAGTTTTTGCATGTTTGTTTGTTTGGGAGATTGTATTTTTTTGTTTTTCTTTTTGTGGGGTTTTGTTTTTTGGTTTTTGAAGGGGAGGGTGAAAAGTTGTGGTTTTTTGTTGCCGGTGGTTTGCTCTTTCTACAAGTAATGCTCCCACATAAGCAATATGGATAAAATAATAAACCCCTGCCCCTGTCGAAAAGAAAAAAGGAAAAGACAAAAGAAACATTTGTATACATTGTATAGTTTGACGTAGCAATTTAAGTCAAACTGTAGGAGTGCACAAAGTGGTCTTGTCTTTAGAATAAAACATTAAAGTCAAAATTCTTGTGTCAATGTACTCATAGCACTAGAAAATCTCCAACGCTATTTAGGTCTTTAAAATAGGTTTAAAATATAGTTTCAAGTGTTTTCTTGTTTCTGTGAATGTTTGATTAATTCAGGTACTTTTAGGAAATTTTCTCTTTCTGATTATGTAAACTCCTTTCAGTGGTAGATCCGTGTTCACCAAATCCATGCCTAAATGGAGGATCTTGCACAGCTTCTGGATCTTCGTACACATGTTCTTGTACCAGCGACTTCACCGGGCCAAATTGTGATGAAGGTGAGCGTAATCCCCCCCCCCCAAATAGATGTTTTGATGTAATGAAAATAATCAAGTATTCAGAAGAGCCTGTGTGGGCTCAGTAGACGATGCGTTCGGCTTGTGATCGTGAGGTCTCTGGTTACACTCACGATATAATGACAACAGTGTCCTGTCTTTCGGATAAGACAGTAAACTGACGTCCCATTTCGCGGTAGGTTTGGGCGTGAAAAATGCCTTACTGCTTCTGGTGAGTCCTTGGTAGCGCTACAAATTCTACTCTAGACTGCGTGACCGTCTATATCAGCCTCTGTGTCCTGTCTTTCGGATGTCAGTAAACTGAGGTCCCATTTCACGGTAGGTTTGGTCTTGAAAAATGCCTTACTCCATCTGGTGAGTCCTTGTTAACGGTATAGAATGTACCCTAGACTCCATGACCGTCTATCTCAGCCTCTAAATTGTATTCATGGAAGTTTGTTAGTTTTTGAATGTTTGTTTGTTTGGGAGATTTCAGTTTTTTTTTAAGGGGAGAGGGAGAAATTGTGTGTGTTTTTTTTTTTCTTTAGGTTTGCTTTATCTACAAGTAATGCACCGATATAAGCAATATAAATAAAATAATAAACCCTTGCCCCTTTCGAAAAGAAAAGAGAAAAGACAAAAGAAACATTGGTATACATTGTATATTTTGTCGTAGCAATTTAAATCAAACTGCAAGAGTGCACAAAGTGGTCTTGTTTTTAGAATAAAACATTAAAGTCAAAAGTCTTGTGTGAATGAATTCATAGCACTAGAAAATCTCCAGCGCTATTTATGCCTGGAAAATATGTTTAAAATGTAGTTTTAAGTGTTTTCTGGTTTGTGTGAATGTTTGATTAATTCAGATACTTTTAGGAAATTTTCTCTTTCTGATTATGTAAACTCCTTTCAGCGGTAGATCCGTGTTCACCAAACCCATGCCTAAATGGAGGATCTTGCACAGCTTCTGGATCTTCTTACACATGTTCTTGTACCAGCGAGTTCACCGGGCCAAATTGTGATGAAGGTGAGCGTAATTTCCCCAAAATAGATGCTTTGATGTCATGAAAGTAACCAAGTATTCAGGAAAGCCGGTGTGGGTTCAGTAGACGATGTATTCGGCTTGTGATCGTGGGGTCTCTGGTTCGACTCTCGATGTAGTGACAATAGTGTCCTGTCTTTCGGATGTCAGTAAACTGAGGACC